>PVLA01008944.1:0-82027 GCA_004027455.1 Hydrochoerus hydrochaeris
TAACTGCAGCTCCTCTCCATCTGCTCTTCCACACCTCTTCCTCTTTCTGGCTCCTGAAGAGTGGACCAAGCCAGAAGCCAGGGTGACACTTGGTCTCCAGGCCACCTCCGCCTCCACTTGCAGCTCCTAGGCCGCCCGCAGTCCCCCACTGCGGTGGACACTGTCCCTGTGGCCGTGCTCTCAGGGCCATGACAGTCTCCGTGGTGATGTCCCTGCACCCTGGGTTGTGGCATCCTCGCCCTGCAGAGTTTCCTTTCCAAAGCCCAGCAGGCCCTTCTGCTCGCAGTCTGAAAACCTTCCGCCCCTCGGCAGGGCAGCGCCCGGTCCCCGTGCCCAGGCTGGCAGCAGCGCTGCAGGGGCGACGCCCGAGTGACTCCAGGGTCTGTGGTGGATGGAGCAGGCGCTCGCGGAGACATCTGTGTCCCTGCCACGCTGCCCTGGAACCCCGAGCTCGGGTCCTGCTGTCACCCCTAACCTCCACGCGGGCTGGAAGAGCTCCGATCCCAGTCACAGCCGCATCCTCCGCCTTCTCAGTGGCCTCGCTCCCCTGGGGCACGGCCTCCTAGCTGTGCCCACTGAGCCCTTTCTCCTGTGTCTGCTTGTCTCCCTTCTGGGTCTGTAAATTCCCCTTCCCAGGGTCTCCAACCCTAGCCCATGCCTGCATTTCCCAGTTAATTAAGGGAATGGGAGGAAGTCGAAAGCAAATCTGTGATGTTTTGTTTCTTTTCCTTTTTCTTATTTATTTATTATTTTTGAGAAGGAGTCTCTCTTTGTACTGCTCCTTGGCCTTAAACTCACTTTGTAGCCCCAGCTGGCCTCTCCAAAATGATGAGATTACAGGGTTGCACCACTAGCCCCGCCTTATTTTGCTTTTTTTGTTTCTTTGGGTTTGTTGTTGTTGTTGTTTTTGAGACAAGGTCTGGCTATGTAGTTCAGACTGGCCTATAACTCACAACTACCCTTCTGCCTCATCTTCCAAGTACTGCGATTACAGACATGAACCACAATACCTGGTTTACAATGTTTGCAAGATTTAAAAATTTACAGATTAGTGGTTTGTGGGGTGGAGGCAGGCATGCCTGTAATCCCAGCACTGGGGAGGCTGAGGCAAGAGGATTACTTCGAGTTGGAGGGCAGCCTGCACTATATAGTGAGACCCTGTCTCAAAAAACAAAAACAAATGTTTAAATATGTTTTGATTTCTTTCTAATTTTTTTTTAATTTTAAAGAGAAAAAAACAATAAAAATAATGATACAGAATTTCAAAACAAGATCATAGGAAATTAACAGTGTTTAATACATTGTGTATTGTTACCTTCAAAGTAGTTGCTCAGATTACAAGATATAGGCATGCAAAGCTTATCAAATAATATAAGCACAAATCGTTCTTTGCAATGAATTAGTAGAAATTAGTAGTGTCACAGACCACATGGGACTCTGCTGTTGGCCTTGGTCCGAAGCACCCACCAGTAGGTGGCAACCGACTCCATATATTGAGGGTTCCTAGGCTGGCACCATCCCTCACTGCCAGTAGAGCTGGCTGGGTCACAGACCCAAGTCAGAGGCACAAAGGTTGGTGACTCAGTGTGACTGCTAAGGAAGAAGAGAGAGTGGGTGCTGGGAAGTAGCAAGTGCCCTCTCCTCCAGCTGCCTGGTCGCACCCAAGACTCTGCTGCCTCAGGAACCCTCAGTCCCTCATAACCCAGTTTGCCTCAGCTGGTGGCCAAGGGACTTTGGGCTTCCCCTGACCTGACCCTCAATGCCAGTGTCGCCTGTCCTTGGCCTGGGAACTTGAGGTTGCCTTTCCTTGTATTCAGGGTTGTTCCAAGAAACAGGACCAATAGATAGATAGATAGATAGATAGATAGATAGATAGATAGATAGATAGAAGATTCAAGAAACTGATTCAACCCTGGTGCAATGGTGCACACCTGGAATTTGAGCATTCAGAAGGCTGTGGCAGGAATACTGAGTTTAAGGCTAGCCTGGACTATATTAGTGAGAATCCGTAAGTAAATAAATAAATAAATAAATGCAAAAAAAAGAAAGAAAGAAAGGAGGGCAGGAGAAAGGAAATGAAATTGATTCATCACTTGTAGAAGCTGGCAATTCTGAAGCCGCAGAACAACCAGCAGATGGAAATTCAGGGAATGTGTCACTTCATGTCCACAGAAAATGTGTAAGTTGAATTCCTTCTTCCTCAGGAGAAGAAAGGCCTTCAATTGCTTGGAAAAAAGGGAAGAAAGAAAGAAAGAAAGAAAGAAAGAAAGAAAGAAAGAAAGAAAGAAAGAAAGAAAGAAAGAAAGAGCTGGTAAAAATGATATCACTAGTCCATTGGTGAATTCTAGAAAATAAAGAATAAATACTACTTCCTCAAAAAATGGAAGAAAATAATTTTCTGACTCATTCTATCAGATTGATATTATCCTAAGACCAAATCCAGGCAAAGACATCACAAGGAAACCACAGATCAGTACCCCTTGTGAATGAAAACCTTCCACAAAATATTACAAAACTCAACCTAGTGACATATAAAGAAGATTAAACACCATAGCTGAGCAGTATTTTTTTCCAGGAATCCAAGATTAGTTTGCCACTTAAAATTAATTAATATAATGTTCTATATTAATAATGCAAAGGACAAACCCCACAAATCAGTGACACAGAAAATATTTGATAAAATCTCAAATCACCCAGGCAAGATGGTACACACCTGTGGTCCCAGCCACTCTGGGACTGAAGCAAGAGGATCACTGGCCTAGGAGTTCAAGACCAGACTGAGCAGTGCAGTGAGACCTTGTCTCAAACAACAACAATGACAACAAAGATGAAGACAAACAAAGAATATATAAGACATTGATTTTAGAGGAAAAAAGCAGACATGGATGATATTTATTTATTTATTGAGAATAAAACATAACAAAATAAAACAGAATAAAGTCAATCAAAACAAAACAGTGAAAGTATACAGAACTTCAAAACAGGATAAAAAGAAATCAATGATGGCTGCCCTAATGTATCTTCACAATCTTCACAATAGTTGTCCATACCATCAGACATAGCAAAATCAAATAAAACAAAACAGAATAAAACCAATCAAAACAGAACATTAAATAAAACAAAACAATAAATCAGAACAAAACAAAACAGCAAGAACACAGATTCCAAAAATAAGACAGAAAGAAATCTACCATCACCATCACCAGAAGAAGAGGAATAGAAAGAAATTAGAACTATGAGATGTTACTCACATGTTCAAAGATGGGAATGTTTAATTTTTCTTTTCTTTTTTTGAGACAGGGTCTCACTACGCAGTTCAGGCTAGCCTTGAACTCATTTTGTAGTTCAAGGCTGGTCTCAAAGTTGCAATGATCCTCCTGTCTCAGCCTCCCCAGGGCTGGGATTACAGTGTGTGCCACCATGCCTGGCTCAAAAATGGGACTGTTTAAGGGTGGCTGGCTTCTGAGTTGCTAGAGTTAAATGTGTAGTTAGGAGGTGAGGGTCTTGTTGCAGGAGGTGGGTCACTGGGGGCATCTCCTGGTGGGGTCTATCTCCCTCCTGGGTTCCCTACTTCCTGCTTCTTCCTTGCTGCTATGAGGTGAGTGTCCTTCCTCTGCCAGGATCACTGGGAGTTCAAGGCCAGCCTGGGCTACATAGTGAGTCCAGGCCAGCCTGAACTACATAGTGAGACCTTACCTCAAACAGTAAGTAAGTAAATAAATAAATAAATAAATAGCCTTGTGATAGGCACATTACCTTCCACAACATGAGTGAGCCTTATCCAAGCTTTTCTGTCTTGGAGACAGCCAACTATGCACTAAAAATGTGAACCAAAATAAACCTTTTCTCCTTTAAGTTGTAGGTGTTGACTATTGTGCTCCAGCAATATAGACAGTAACTAACTAATAGACTTGTCACTGTAAAGGAAATTGAATGATTGATTAAAAATCTTCCTATAATCTTGGGATATAGGTTAGTGGCACAAGTGCCAGCCTGGCAAGTACAAGATCCTGAGTTTGATTCCCATTACAAAAATAAATAAAATAAAAATCTTCCTATAAAGAAAAGCTCAAGATGGAAAATAGGGCTCAGTAGTATAGTAGAGCCCTTGTCTAGCATGCACAATGCCTGGCTTCAATCCCCAGTACTGCAAAAGAAGAAAGTAAGAAAGAGAGAAAGGAAAAAGAAGAAATAAAGAAAGTCTCCCTTTTTTTTTTTTTTGAAGGTAGTAAAATACAGGAGAACAAGACAGGACATAGCCAACGGAGGCAGTGCAGTGAAATTGGCACAGAACCTCACAGCAGGCCACCCGGACAACAGCAATAGGCACAATAGTACATCTAGTTTTCTTCACAATAGTTATCCCTTCAATCAGGCAGAGCAATATCAAAGGAAATACCAAAATTACAAGAACAGAATATTGAATAGAGCAATACCATTGATCAAAACAGAAATAAAAAATTTGCCCTCAAAGAGATGGCAGAAGAAAATCCCCCTTATTTGCTATATCACATATAGTCAAACTCACAAGACATGCTCAGATCTCTGGCTTTCACTTGCTGGGGTGGGGGTGGATGTTTGATTCTTAGCCCGCACACTGGTAGGCTCACAGCTGCCCACCAGAGGGGTGAACTGGCTGCCCGTTTTCCCAGCGCACCAAGGTCCAACATGGCGCACCGCAGATCTCAGGGAACTCTGATATGGTTCTCACCCTGGGGTGGCCACTGCTTGCCAAGCCACAGCCACTTACCAGAGTAGCATGCTGGTGGCTGCCTGTTTTCCCAGTGCCCCAAGGTCGAACCATTCTCCCTTTGTTTTTTGGCTTGGATAATTTTGTCTTTTCTCTCTTTTCTAGACATTAATTAAAAGAAATTTTTAAATGGTACCATCATATGTATAGCAACCTAATTTATAATAAACAATAAAAGAACTCAAAAATCCATTGATAGGAGGATGAACAAATAGACAAAAAATGAAATACCAGCATTTTTCTTTTGATACAGGGTCTTGCTATGTAGCCCAGGCTGGCCTTGAATGTGCAGTGATCCTCCTGCCTCAGCCTCCCAAGTGCTGGGATTAGAGTCATGCACCACCATTCCTGGCTAAGACCAGCAATTTTAAACAAACAATTTAATCAGAAACTTGCTGATACTGCAACAACATGAATGCATCTCACAGACACTGTATGGAGAAAAGGAATCCTGACATAAAAGTGTGTATGTTATGTAAGCCCATTTACATGAACTTCAAAACAAGCAAACTTAATCTAAAATGATAGAAATCAGAACTCCTTAGAAGTTGCATATTAAGGAATGAAGATTGGGAAAAGGTATGAAGGAAACTTCTTGGGTGATGGGAATCTTCCAAGCCTGACTAGGGTGTTGATTACGCTAGTGCATACATTTTCAAAATTCACCAAATCGGTCTGGAGGTATAGCTCCATGTTAGAGTGCTTGACTAGCATGCCTGAGGCTCTGTGTTCAATTTCCAGCAGCAACAACAAAAATAAACATTTTTAAAAATTGCTAGGGGCTGAGGATTTAGCTCAGTGGCATAAGCACCTGCCTTGCAAGCATGCGATCGTGAGTTTGATCCCCAGTACAAAAAAAAAAATTACTCAATGATAAGTATGATCATCATTTATGTCTAAAATGTACCAATAAAATCTAATTTAAAAAATAATTAAATTGTAAAAAAAAGAACAAGACAAAATACAAAAAAAATTCATTGAATTATACACTTAAGGTCTGGCAATTGGCTGTGTAAACAGTATCTAATTTTAAAAAGTCATGTGTTACTGTTGGGATCCAGTATGTCCCCCAAAAAGGCTCACTGTGTTGCAGGCTTACTTGCTGTTGGGCTTTTGAAGAGTGACTAGATCTAGCTAGTTAGAGGGCTCTAACTTCATCAGTGGGCTTTTTCAAAAACAAGATCATAATCTGAGGCATTTTGGGGAGGTGACAGAAATAGGAGGTGGGAAAAGTGGGCACAGTGGCACACACCTGTAATCCCAGCCCTTGGGACACTGAGGCAGGAGGATTGTCCCAAGTTCAAGGCCAGTTTGGGCTATATAGCAAGACCCTGTCTCAAACAAAACAAAAAAACAAAAAACAAACAATAAAATTAAAATGGTTGGACAGTAGTGAATGACCCAGTGATTTCTTGGGTGAACTAATTAGGACTCAATGAACATAGAGCTTTATTGAAAAAACCAGGCCTCACCAAAAGGAATCAACCCATAGTTGTCAAGAACCCATATAGTCTGTATCCACTGTAAAGCTTGCCAAAAACTCAAAATGAAATGCTTCACTAAGCCGACTAAAGAAGATATGCTTCATTTTATAACCATTTTTAATTTTACTAGAATTAGAATAAAAAGTATTTATGCCTCTTTTACAACAGAGTATTTAGATCTTAATTGTCAGAAAAATATTGGAGAATGGTTGTAAGCTTGTTTCTTCTGCTATCTGTTACTCCATGGCACACAAATAAACAACATGCAAACATCCAATGACTTTTTGAAAAAGAACATAAGTAAAATTATGTAAATATTCAAAAAAGAGTCAGAGCTCAGGTCTGAACTTAACCAATAAAGACAAATTGATCTGAAGAGTTATTTTCTTTTGCAAGTGCGTTAACGGTCCATAAGTTTGCTCTGTAAGAAGTGACAGTCTAGCTAGAAGTTTCAAATCACCAACCCAAGCAACATCAGTTCCTGGGTACCCAACAAAGTCTTCCTTTGCTGAAGAGTAGAAAATATAATCCACAGTTATGGCTCTTCCGGAATGACAGGTGGTCACTTCCAGAATTCCAGTGTCAGGAAATAATGTGAAGACACAAAGGACAAGGTGAAATGTTTTCAGGATCTCTGTTTTCTTGGCTGTTTTTGCATCATCTGACTTTTCTATGTTTGGTACCTGCTGTGTATCATATACACAGTTCAGCAAGATACCTAGGTTTGAGGGCCAAATTGGAATAGATAAAATTCTTGGTCCCTGTGAAAACAGATACTTTTCTGATAGCAAATCCTTCATAATTCAAGTTTCCTTCCTTTATGAAACTATAGAGAGCTCCAGGAACAGAGTTGAAGTCACCACACATGTAATGGCATGGAAACTGCCATTGGATTTCCTTCCTGGGTGGTGTATCTTATATTCACAGTGATAACCCAATGATTCCAGACTGGGCCTGATTTCTGTTCCACAGTGATTTTCTTGAGCTCCTTGTAGACAAAATACATCTGCACCAAAGTGTTTAATTTCTTTTAGAAAATTGGGAAACCTAAAACTCCAGTGTAACACTGGCAGTCAGCAGTGTCTGTAAAGATGTGAATTATCTTCCAATAAATCTTGTGAAAGCATATTGTAGGACATCACTGAAAAGTCAGACTTGTTTACACTGTCTTTGTGTTTGGGATCAACATTTTTGTCTTCCGGCATCATTGGCATTTTCTTTGTTATGGTTACCTATATATTCTCAATTCCTTTTCATCATGCCTTAATGTTTTCCTTCTCATCTTCCTTCTAAATTCATGATGTAACTAGACAGATGGCGTGGATCAAGTGGTTGGAACTCAAGTTACAGTATGGAAACTGACTTCTAGATGCAAACAAGGTGGCCTCCACTTCAGTAAGAAATGCCAGCCCCTGAAGTATGGGTAGGGTGTACAAGAACAGTGTCTAGACCACTTCCTACAATGAGAAATATGTCTGTTCCCAGCAACACTGCCGCAGATTCTCCCGCAGTGTAGTCCAGTCTCTCCCAGAGACTTATCAAGTGATGTGGAAACCTGGGGTATACATGGCCACACTCCCATCTTGCCCTCTGAGGGCATCCAATTCCCAGGCCCAGGGCTGCACCAAAGCCTCTAGAGCACTCCTCACTGGCCTAAAGCTCCCCAGGGACCCTATCATTTGAAGTCCTAGGCTCCCAGTCCAGCTGCAAGGGATCCCCCAGCCCTTTTCATAATTTTTTTCATATTTCTTATTTTGAGACAAGGTCTTGCAAAGTCACTACATCATCTAGGCTGGGTCTAAATTTATGATTATCCTGTCTCAGTCTTCTAGAGTCTTGGTATTACAGGCAGACAGCACCACCCAAAATAAAAATGTTAAAGCTTGTAGGTAAAAAGAATATGAGCATGTAATTTCTAGATGTCACCATAGATGTCCTAGATTTGAATGTAAATCTGGAAGAGATTTTCTTGGGAGAACATCAACAAGATCTCACACATATATGAGCTCTTTCAAGAAGAAACAAAATGGCCAAAACATTATATAACCTTTTAAGGAAGATTACAAACTGAGAGAAGAGGTGTCCACTGGGCATGAGCTGTAAAGTGGTGGCGTATTAGTCAGCTTTTCTCAGGTATTGTGACAAAATACCTGAGACAATCAACTTAAAAGGAATAAAGGTTCACTTCCGCTCACAGTTCCAGAGGTTCCATTCTACAGTCAATTGGCTCCATTGCTTTTGGGCCCAAAGTAAAGTGGAACATCATGGTGAAAACACATGGTAGAACAAAGCTTCTCATCTCATGGTAGTCAGAGGCGAAGAGACAGACAAGAAGGGGCCTGGCCCCCAATATCCCCTTCAAGGACACCCCCCCAATGACTTAACTTCATCCACTGGGCCCCACCTCTTACAGGCTTTACTACATTCCAATAACACCACAGGCTGGCAGTCAAGCCTTTAGTATATAGCGGCTTTGGGGGCGACTGTCTAGATTCAAATTCTAAGCCTGGTGTAATAGCACATGCCTATAATCCCAGCACTCTGGAGGCTGAGGGAGGAGGTTTACTGAGAGTTCAAGGCCAGGATGGGCTACATAGTGAGTTCAAGGTCAACCTGTGTTTCCTCTTCTGGCTCCTAAATTGGGCTCACTCTGGCCTCTTCCTATAGATAGCTTCAAAAGTTATTCTACCCCCAACTCCCAGAATCTATTTTCCTCCTGGCTTCCCCAAGCACCCGTCATCACACTTCAGGAGAAAATGAGTCACATTTATCACAGACGTCCAGGAGCATGATCTGGGTCTTCTATTAGTCAACACAGAGCATGGCTATAAAAACTGAATCCAAGAAAATCCGCAATGTAAGTGAAAGCACTGGGAATGTGAAGGCAGAGATCCTGAATTAGCTGAGGTGCACCAAGTCCTCGCTAGGTGACCTTGGATAAGTCCTTGACACAGACTAAGCCCAAGTTTCCTCATTTACAAAGTGAGCATCATGTGTCACATCTGCTACAACACAGATCACTGTAACAATGAATAGACCTACATGTGTGAACTTGCCTTGTAAACTGTACTAAAAAGGTGGCTCTTCACGTCCATAATCCCAGCACTTTGGATTAGGAGGCTGAGGCAAGATGATTGCTACGAGTTCAAGGGCAGCCTGGGTTACATAGTGAGTTCAAGGTCAGCAGGCACTGCATAGCCAGACCCTGTTTCAAACAAACAAACAAACAAACAGTGGCTCTTAAGCACTGCTGGGACCTGGGTGTAGTGAGTTTGAGGTTAGCTTTGGGGTCCCTACGTTTGGCCTTGTCCTCACTGCTTAACATCCAGAATTATATCCACTTCCCAGCAATGTTCCCCGGAAAGTCAAGCCCACTTGTATCTCAGCAGTTTTCATGGAGTTGGCCCCCAGTCTGAGGGGGTGCCGCCTCAGGGGCCAGGGGTCACCCACATGCCAGAAGGAAATGATTGCCAGCAAGGCCATGCTTTGGGATGGCTGCGGTCCGCAGGACAGGGCTTAATTCTCTAAGGAACACAGGCTGTGGTGCAGAACAGCCTTTTGGTTATGGTGGGATCCTGCAGGCCTCAGCCAGCCCCCTGGGGTTGTGTGGCAATTTGCTGTCCTCCTGCTGGCCCACAGCCTGTGTGTCCAGAGGCAGGTTTGCTCCCAGCAGGGCCCGAGCTAGCCAAGGCCATCCATCATGTGCTTCTCTGCCCATCTGACTCACCCTCTCCTGGCCCGCAGTCACGTGGATGAGGGTGGCAGGCACCAGGGCTGGGCTTAGTCCTCTTTGCCACCCAGAAAGACTTTTATAAGTCTCCTACGCTGTCCTACCCAGAAAGACTTTTATACGCTCTCCTACGAGCCTGCCAGTGGCACCTGTCGGTGTGCAATTACCTCCTGCCTATGTTTAATTCATAGCTGGGGGTTGGGATGAGTTTCCAAATAAAGGAAACAACTCCCCTGGGGTTTTGCCCAGTTCCTGTTCGCTCCACAGGACACAGAGCTGAAGCCCCAACCTCCTCATCTAGGCCAGGGACTGGGGAGTGGAAGTTGTCCATGGGCCTGGAGGACACTGTTCCAGCTTGGGCACAACCGTTGGCCACTAATCCCCAGCCTTGGAATGTCTGCAAGCCAATCAGCAGGGTCTCCAAGGGCTCCCCGAGGGTGCCAAAAATCCTGCAATGATTAGCAGGGGCCATGAGGTCAGTGCACACTGCTCTGCCTGCTGTCGGTGGGGCAGGCTGACCAGGTCAAGAGGAGGCCCAACAATGAAGGCATCCCAGGGAGCTGTCTGTCTCTTTTCAATCTAGTGGTTGAGCGCTGATGACGGGAGGCTGTTTGGACACACTGAGTACTCACTGGCCTCCTCCTTTTGTCTGCCAGCCCAGCTTGACTCCTCGAGTTTGTGCATAGCTCCATTCAGCCCAGGGAGGGGCTGGACAGCTGAGCCAGACTGTTCCTGCAGTGCCCTGCCCAACAGGCCCATGCTGCAGCTGGTGCCCTCCCCAGGGCCGGGCGGCCAGGGCCGCTGGCTGGGCCTCCTGTCTGTGCTCCTGGCTCTCCTTGGCATCGCCTGGGCAGAAGTGTGGCCACCTCAGTTGCCGAAGCAGAAGTCAGTGCCGGGAGGTAAGGAACACCAAGGTGTGCAAAGAGGGTGCCAGGGCTTCTGGAAGCCAGGCCGGAGAGCCCCAGGTTGTGCTGGTGTCATTTGATGAGAGACCTGAGCCTGGGGTAGGGGAGGAAGTAGGATAAAAGGGATGGGCCGAGGGGTAGGGCCAAGTAGGGACCCCTGAAGAGATGCAAGGGTGGAGAGGAGCTCCAGCCAGGGGGCTGCGAGGAGCCCAGACCTGGGCCCTCCCCACACTCTGCCCTGACCTCTTGCTCTCTCCACTGATCCCACCCTAGCACTGTCACAGCACCCCGTCCCTGTCCCTACCTTCTGGTCTCCCTCCATCTCTGTGCTCTGTACCTTCCCACCACCCATGTCCCATCCATCTCAGGTCTGGTGTCCTAGAGATAGGGTTAACTCTCACCCTGCCAGGGGTATGGGCCCAGGTCCAATTGCTGAGTGGCCTGACCTTCTCTCCTGGCCCCCAGCCCTGAGCAGAAAGGAGAGTTTCTTGCTCCTGTCCCTGCACAACCGCCTGCGGAGCCAGGTGCAGCCTCCCGCAGCCAACATGCGGAGAATGGTAAGTGCCCTGCCCTGGCCCTGCTCTAGAGAGAGGACAGCCACCTAGAGGGAGGGACAGAGACCCACAGGGTCAGGGGGCCATGCCAGTGCCAGGCAGTCCTTCTGCCTTGTAAGGCAGGTACAGACAGCCAGTCACCTTGGTCACTGGGGGACTGAAGCCCTAGTTGCGGCGGGTGGGGGGGAGCTTTGCAGCTCTCTCCCAACAGAAGATCTTTAGCATAGGGGGCCAGGCCCCTCGCCTCCTGTTTGTGTAAAGAGCAGACATTGGGTCTTCCCTGGCATCCCACTGCCAAGGAAACCAGAACCGTGGAAGGGTGGGGGATCCCCTTCTCCAGGGAAGAGGAGCTATACAAAGGAGTCTAGCAGGAAGGGTAGGGTAGGAAGCCCGAAGGGTACAAAGATGTGTCCTGGGCCCGGCTGTGGAGGGGTTGCTTCTTCATTTATTCACATTCCACGCAGGAACCATGGTAGGGACAGAGGCTGAGGGGTGGGTCTGTCTCCTGGGCCTAGAAATGCTACCCCATAGCGTGGGACCCCTGCAGCCCCAACTCCTGTTAACAGGGAGCTCGGGCTGGAAGAAAAGGGGAGGCAGGGTTCCCCATGACTGCTTCCCATAAACTTCTCAGAGGCTGACAGCCATGTGGGTGGCGACCTTGAGAGCTTGGGGTCAGTTTCCCAGGAGGTGGGGGTGGGGCAGTCAGTTCTCCCCCTTTCCCTGCCCTGCTCCTCTATGTCTGCTTCCCTCTAGCCGGCACCAGAGGTAAAATCACCATGAACATCTACTCAGGCAGCCTGAATGGGACACCTTTCTCCCTGCATTTATTTAGTCCTTACAGTGATCTGTCCCGTGGGCACTTAATTGTCTGCACTTTATAGATGATGCTGTCTCATGGAGATTAAATGACCATGGAGGTCCCATGGCCCAAATTAGATGACTGGGCTGGAGCAGGGGTGGCCATAGCATAATGACTGCAGAAAGTCCCTTGTTTCATGGAGTTGCAAGCGGTGGGGAAGAGTGGGTAAGCCCTCCTCAGAGCACTCTGCTCACTGGGCCCAAAGTGCTGAGGCCCAGGAGACCTCTCACATCTTGTCTCCAGTCAGTATTCCTAGGTGCTCCAGGGGATGGAGGGTCAAGGAGAACCAAAAAAGAGGAGTGGGATGCGATGCTGAAGCTGTGTGCATCACAGGAGAGAAGATTGGCTGGGTGGGAGCAGCAGATCGATTCTGAAATGGCCAGGGCCAGCTTCACCTAAAGGCAAAATAAGCCAGGCCCAGTAGCACATGCATGTAATTGCAGCATTCTGGAAGGCAGAGGCAGGAGAATCTCAAGTTCAAATACAGCCTGGGCAATTTATCAAGATCCTGTCTTAAGAAATGAAAGGGAGTGGGGATGTAGCTCAGTGGTAGAGCATCCTTAGGTTTGGTCTCTAGTACCACACACACATGCATGCACACTTGGAAGCAGCCCTGGATACCACCCAGGGTTTACATTGCCAGATAGGGAAAATGATAGCAAAAGCCCACTCTGTCCCCTGGACTGCCACTGTTTGCTAGGCAGGGCCTCAGGGTGCCCAACTGACTCAGGAAGATGGTGGCTTGATCCTGGGCAGAGCAGGACTCTGGCTCAGGTGTCAGGTGCCAGACCCATCCATACCTTCCCAGCTTTGGGGAGAGAAAGCCTGGGGTGCCGCCTGACCTCCCCTGGCCCCATGCAGTGAGAGAGCCCAGATCAGAGCATTGGGTAGCCAGCAGGACCCCTCATCCAGTGCTCTCCTCTCACCAAGACCTGTTATGCTATGAGTGCTCAGAGACAGCAGGGCAGTTGAGCCATTGTCCAACGAAGTCCTTCTGTGCATGTCTGTTTGTGCCACCGCAGGACTGGAGTGAGAGCCTGGCTCAGCTGGCTCAAGCCAGGGCAGCCCTATGTGGCATGCCAGCCCCAGACCTGGCCTCTGCCCCACAGTACATCCAGCAAACAGGCTGGAACATGCAGCTGCTGCCTGAAGGCTCGGTGTCCTTTGTTGAGGTGATCAACCTCTGGTTCGCAGAGGGGCAGCGGTACAGTCACGAAACAGCTGAGTGTGCCCATAATGCCACCTGCACCCACTACACTCAGGTGAGTAAGTCACAGGTGAGACCAAGGCTCCCACGGTGCTGGGTGGGGCATCTCAGAAGACACTACACTTTGTCCTAAATATTTGGGTTCCTTTTCCTCCATTTTATTTAGTTTTACTTTCTGTAACTTTATTTATTTGTTTGTTTATGGAGTGTAACCAGGGATTGAACCAAGGACCTTCGTACTGTACTATACCCACAGATTCCCTCCTCCTTTCAAATTTTGAGACAGGATCTCTGAGTCACTACATTGTCCAGGCTGGGCTTGAACTTTCAAACCTCCTGTGTTAGCCTCCCGGAGTGCAGAAAAACATGTTTTCATTGTTATTAGGGCTGTTTTCCATTTCCTATCATGTGTGGGGGTTTTTTGTTTTTGTTTTTCTGATAGTGATACTGAGAATTGAACTCAGAGCCTTTGAACTGAACTACATCCCCAACCCTCCTCATCATTTTTAACTTTTGAGACAGGGTCTCAGTAAATTACCTAGCTCAAACTTACTAATTGCTGAGCCCAAACTTGTGATCCTCCTACCTCAGCCTCAGGATGTTATTTTTGATTTTGAAGTATATATTTAAATTTCCAAAATATAGTTTCTTTTCTTCTAAATTATCTGTTAAATTTTATTCCATTGAATTAATACAATGTGGCCTATAGGATAGTGATTCTTTAATCTTTGCTGAAAATTGCTTTGTCATTTAGTGAGAACTCAACGCTTGCAAAAGTTCCATAGATTCCTAAAAAAATCTTCACATCCTCCTACCACAATCCAGTCTGGTGTTTGTCATTTTTAGTGGCTACTGGAGTTTGCTTAGCTGTTCCTGTGTGTTGATCATTTGTGCTTTTTCCAAGTTGTCACTGATTCTAAGACTTTACATCTAAGTTTAAAGATCCACACCCATTAGTTTTGCTAGATGGCAGACCAGTCCAAACCTTAGCAGCCCATGATTTTGCAGGCTGACCTTCAGGTTGGGCTCAGCTGGGAGGTTCTCTGGTCTTCACTGGTCTCAGGCACTGAGAGTTAGCAGGCTAGCATAGCCTCTAAATGCTCATCTCTGCCCTATGAGCCCTTTCAAACTCTAACATACTACCCTTATTCATGGGGTGATTGAACATGGCTCCACAAGCATGAGTGGAAATATATCAAGTATCTCCCAATCTTCACCTCCTACTCTCCTCTCAGAAAATCTTGAGTGGATTCCAATGTTCACCATCCTTACAGCCCTCCCCAGCATCACTTCCCCAGCTACTGCTCCCGGGGCCCCCAGGGAGATGGGGGAGCCAGCTATCTGCCTGGATTGTGGCTAAAGCTGTGTGCCTTGGCCAGGGCATGCATTGCCTGTGCTGCTGGCTCCTGGATCGAAATGGGGGTGGTCCTTGATAGGGTTTCTCAGCCACTGTGTTTCCTGCAGCTCGTGTGGGCCACCTCAAGCCAGCTGGGCTGTGGGCGGCATCTGTGCTCTGTGGGACGGGCAGCAATGGAAGCCTTTGTCTGTGTCTACTTCCCTGGGTAAGCCCCTGAGATGCGGGCTGCGGGAGGGCAAAGCAGGATAGTTACACCTGGGGTGAGATGCCCACCTGCACACTCTTCTGTCTGTGCCCTTGGTGGGAGTGGGAAGAGGAAGAGACAGAGAAGATGCAGAAGATGCTGACCAGACAGAACAGAACTTATCCCTGGATGCCCCTTCCTGGAAGCAAGACCATGCTTCAAAGGACTTTGCCCAGGGCTTGTTTGCAGGCCATCTTTCTCTCCTAGCAGATCTTCCTGTTTCTCCCAGCTCCCTGACTCCCTGCTGCCATTTGCTCTCACAGAGGCAACTGGGAGGTAAATGGGAAGACAATTGTCCCCTATAAGAAAGGCACCTGGTGTTCACTCTGCACAGCCAGTGTCTCAGGCTGCTTCAAGGCCTGGAACCACGCAGGGGGGCTCTGTGGTGAGTGCCCCATCCTGCCTCCAGCAGGCACATCAGGGCATGGCCTGGTGACCCTAGGGTGGGTGGCCACAACCTAAGAGGCTGGCCTGGAAGCCTTGGCCATCAGCAGTTGGGGCGGCACCTGCCTGGCCTATTCAGTGAAGGTCCCTGTTCAGAGTTTCCTCCTCATCCAACCAGAGGTCCCCAGGAATCCATGTCGCATGAGCTGCCAGAATCATGGATATCTCAACATTAGCACCTGCCGCTGCCACTGTCCACCTGGCTACACAGGCAGATACTGCCAAGGTGAGGGTGTGAAAGGAGGTGAGCCTGGGTGTGTATACACTGGTCATGTATTGCAGGGTTCCATTCTTTCATTCAATAAGCATTCATGGAACCCAACAGTCTACCGTACCCTGAGTAGCTCTGGAGGAGACTCAAAATGGAATCAGATTTGGCCTCTTAGGCTATGGGACAATTGGAGGAAGATGTAATTAGGGAACAAGAATGGAATCTTGTTATGTTTTTTGTTTTTTGAGACAGAGTCTTGCTGTATAGCCCTGGCTGGCCTCAAAAACTCTCAGTGATCCTCCTGCCTCACCCCTCTGAGTGCTGGGATTATAGTGTGCACCATCTAAGAGTGGATTCTTGTTCTACTCTCCTGCTCCCCACTCTATGGGCATGGGCTAGTCACCTTCAAAACCCCCAGTTGCTTCTTTTCACAGTGAGACTCACCAAACAAGCCAAGCATGACAGAATTACAAGCCCTGATGGGGGTGTTCTTGCTGGGGTTGGCACCCCTGAATGCTCAAGGCTGAACCCTTTTACCCCTTTCCATTGTGTTAGTGCAGTGTAGCATCCAGTGTGTACATGGCCACTTCCGGGAAGAGGAGTGTTCCTGTGTCTGTGACGTTGGCTACGGGGGAGCCCAGTGTGCCAGTGAGTCCCTGCCAAGGCTCCTGATAGAACCCCCTTTGGTGGAATGCTGAGTTCCACTCTACCAGCCTGTAGGAGCCTACTGTGTGCATCTCTTCCCTGCTCCCTGTTCAGTGACATCACATTGGTAGCTTGAAACTGACCATGGTTGGGGCATTTACTCCATTGAAACTGGCAAATGCTACAAGCCGTGGATCTTCTTTTCCAGCGAGAGAGCTCACTGTTACACATTTACCAGCACAGCACTCACCCCTGCCCATTTCTAGCTGGGAGTAGGAGGCCAAAGGAAGGGGCACCTTGAGCTTAGCTCCCTGGCAGGGTGGGAGGTAGAGGTGATTCTACCTTGGCATACACAAGCTCAGCTCCCCCACCCCCACCCCAGCCAAGGTGCGCTTTCCTTTCCACACCTGTGACCTGAGGATTGATGGGGACTGTTTCACCGTGTCTTCGGAGGCAGATACCTATTACGGAGCCAAGATGAAATGCCAGGTGACAGCAGGATCTTGCCAGGGACCCCAGAATCTCACATGAGGGTGGCCACGAAGTAACCTTCAACATCTCTTGACTTCCCTGTCTTTGTTAGTACAAAGCAGATTCAGAGGCTCATAGAGCCAGGAGGTCACTTAAGGACATGGAGGAACCAGGGACAAAACCCCTTATCTAAGGAACTGTCCTGATTCAGCTCCGGCAGCTGACTTCCCTGCAGGAATGTCAGGTCAGAGAGGCCAGGACTCAGGGTTTTCAAAACCAGAAATTCAGATTTTCACTAGCACCTCTAGGATGTGTCCATGTTCGCAATTGATTCAAGTGCTGTATATTTTAGATACTGTGCACTTGGCACAAAACTCTTGCAAGGCAGGACCCTGCCTGAGCCTGTGGGCTGTCAGTCAGCTGGGCCCTTGTTCATGGAAGGGAGAAACAGGGGAGAGGAAGGGGGACTCCCGTCCCAGAGGCTAGAAGCTGTCGGGGTTGGGTGTGAAGACAGCCATGCCAGCACACATACACATATATGTGGGGCCCATTGCTGAAGTGGGGTGCTCTGATGGGCAGGAAGGGCTGGCTGAAGCTCTGGGGTCCCTGCCAGCATAACCTGGGTTGGGATTACAGGGAAAGGGTGGGGTGCTAGCCCAGATTGAGAGCCAGAAAGTGCAGGACATCCTCGCCTTCTACCTGGGCCGCCTGGAGACTACCAATGAGGTGACTGACAGTGACTTTGAGACCAGGAACTTCTGGATTGGTGAGTGTCTTGGCTGGCTGGGGCATGGTGAGTGTGGGGCTTGATGACTTGCACAACTCCCAAAGTCCTAGCAGCTCGCAGCAGTGTGGAGAGAGCTTGGCGCCTAGAGTGGGACCAGGTCAGGCTGCCAACCTTACCCAGGAGAGGGCTGCAGATCAGGGGTGGGGGCTGGAAGACTGGGATGAGGGGCTTCAGGACTAGAGGTAAAAGGCATTAGGTGTGAGGCTCTATGTGCAGCGTCTGAGTGGGGCCCAGGGCTCTCAAGTGGTGGGCAACCTTGGCTACCAACCCAGGCCTCACCTACAAGATGGCAAAGGACTCCTTCCGCTGGACCACTGGGGAGCACCAGTCCTTCACCAGTTTTGCCTTCGGTCAGCCTGACAACCAGGGGTGAGTCTGGGGTGGCCACCCTTCTCCAGGCCTCCTTCTCCCCTGGCTTGCTTGGCTGAGCCTCAGGTTCCACTGAAAAACCCTCTGAAGGCCTGGCCCTTACCTGCCAGGTGCCAGGGAACTTGGAACAGTGGTGCAGAGCTGGGCTGAGTGAGGGAAAAGGCACATCACATGAAAGAGAGGGAACCTAAGAAGGTCTCATCCATCTACCTGTCCTTGTTGTCCCCTCAGCTGTCCCTCCACCTGTCACCCAGCAGCCCTCAGCCAACCCACCTGCCCTCTGCCTGTATCATGACACTGAATCCAGCACTCTATAGCTGTCCACCTCCCCATCCTTCATGCACACCTCCTTCCATCTGCTGTCCTGTACCAAGGAATTTCCAGTTATGTGGCCTTCTCATGATTTTTAAAGCCCAGGAATGCCCAGGGCACAGATGGCAAGAGAGGAGGGGCAGAGACTGCATGGTTCCCAAGGGCTCCAAATATCTCCCCAGTCCTCCCCACTGCTGGTCAGGCCTGACCAAGCTCCTGGCATCTCTTCTCCTGCTGGGACAGAAGGAGGTGGCCCTCTCTGTCCAGGCCCACCCCACTAGCTGGTGTGACTGAGCACTGCCATGGCGGGGGATATGGTGACACCTCCTGGCTTTCCTGAGAAGAGTTTTCATGCTCTAGAAGCAGAGTGGGAGCTTGGGGGTGGGCCTGGTAGATGCAGATAGTCTAACAGGATGGATGGTTTAAGACTCATCTGGACTCCTAATTTCATTCCTCCACCCGGTATACCCCATCCCGGCCCCCCAGGTTCGGCAACTGTGTGGAGCTTCAGGCATCATCTGCCTTCAACTGGAATGACCAACGCTGTAAAACTCGAAATCGTTACATCTGTCAGTTTGGTAAGGGACATCCCTGGGCTCCCCTCCTCTGGGTCCTGTCCTCTGGCGCACTGTTAGCCTACTCCAGGCCGCTAGGATATCCAAGTCATGGGCACCACGTATGTTTGAATACACAGGGCCACAGATGATATCCCATTTAGGACCTTAAACCTGCAGGTGTCTGAGGCCCAGAGGGTGGACAGTAGGCTTAACATCACATATGTAGTTTAAGTCCATGGAGAGACAAGACTGCAGCCACATCTTGCCGGGGATTTCTCCAAGATCCCTCTTCTGTCATGAAACCTGCCACCTAGAGACCTGTCTGGTCCCTTGATATTCCATGATTCTCTAGAGCACAGTGAGCCTATGTGAGGGAGGCCAGAGGTGACATCTGGCCTGGCACTAGTCACCAGCAGCACCTGTTAACAGGGCTTGGGCTTCTCATGGGATCACAGCCATGGGTACTTCTGGACTGAGCACAGCAGAGACCCCATCCCAGGACTGCCTGGGTTGCAATGAAGCACCACCTGTTCTGCTTCCTTTGCAGCTCAGGAGCATATTTCCCGGTGGGACCCAGGGCCCTGAGCCAGACCAGGTAGCTCTCCTGCCAGCCCCTGGTGCACCATCCCTTCTTGCCTGTCTACTCATCTGGGCAAGTCCAAGACCAGGCTGGGTTGCCTGCCTGACATCCAGAGATCTCAGACCTTGCAGGAAGTTGGGTGGAGTGGCAGTGAGGCCAGTGCAGGAAGGAGGAAACTGATTTGGGAAAAGGACAGCCTGGAACCCTCAACCTGCTTCTTCAGTTGGGAAAATAGGCTTCCATGTGCTACAGCAGAAGTTGCAGCCTGTGGTTAGAAGGGCTGAACTCTCTGGAACAGCTGGAGTTTTCCTCACCAGATGCACCCAAAAGTATTAAACTAAGTTATAAACTAGCCAGACTTGCAAGTGCTCTTTTTTCCCCTGATCCTGGAAATTGAGCCCAGGGCCTTTGTACAGAGCTACAACCCTAGCCACTTTCCCCTTTTTTCCCTTAACTTTTGAGAGAGTCACACTAACTTCCTCAGACCAGGGTTGAACTCTTGATCCTCTTGCCTCAGACTCCTCAGAGCTGGAATTACAGGTATGTACCACCATATCATATGCAACTGGTCTTTTGGAAAAAGAATTCAGATGACCAGAATGCTCTTGTATCTGCAACTCACTTTGTCCCTCCCCTTTCCTGCTCAACCTCTGGGTGCTTCCAGGCTCCCCAGTAAGTTGGAAGACCAGACTCTTGTCCTGTCCCCATTGGTGGAGTGCTTTTGCATAGCAGTGCTCATGGTACAATCAGAATTGTCCAGTCCTGCTGCCTCATCCAGTGCCTCAGACCTCATAGTTGTCACTTAAACATTGTCAGACAGTGTAACCAACACTTGACATCTATGAACTCATTTAACCACTTAACAGTTTACCCCAAGCGTCACTTGGGCATCGCCTGTTTACTTACTATCCCAAGCTTTGTTTGGGCAGGTGTGATTTCAACCAATCAATTATTATATTGAATAAATTTGATAAAAGTGTCATTTTTCTATGTCTTGGTATATTATACAAATTTTAAAATGTGCAATTTTTGGTCATCTTGTATTTAAACAGTTGGACTGGTAAGTCATTACACAAGCACATCCTCATTGAGAACAGAGTATTACTACTCCCATTTTGCGGTTGAAGGAATGGAAGCACAGACAGGTTGAGTAACTTGCCCAAGGTAGCACAGCAATCAAAACTAGACAGTCTGGCTATCATTTAACCCTTCCACAAGGAAGGATTTTCTGGTCCAGCCGTTTAACTGGTGGCGCTCTGCAAGCCCTGTAGTGCCTAGGTTCAGAGCGCAGCTACACGAGGGGGGCGTTCACACAGATGTTCTCAGTATCTCCAACCACTCCCAGCATAAGGAGGCTGATGGTCGCCACAAGCCAAAAGCCCAGACCCCAGGCCCTGATCCCAGGCCCTGACCAAGGTTGCCCAGGAGGATGAACCTTCTCTCTTCCCTTCATCTTGTCCAGCAATCAACAACAGCCCCAACTCCAAGCGAGAGACCCAAGGCTCAATTTCCCCATGTGCCGCAGGGTGGAGATCACTTGCGATTGCCTGAGCCCTCTGGAACTCAGGCCCGCGCACGCGCAGCGGAAGGATCCACAAGGCCCCGCCTTCAATCTAGGCCCCGCCCACATCAAGATTACCTGAGGCCCGCCCCCTCCGACCGGACCACGCCCAACCTAAAGTCCCACCCCCACCAACAGTGTGGTCCCAGCTCACCCGGGACTCGGCCCGGGACTCGGCCCAGGACTCTTCGTCGTGCAGCACGTTTGTCACCTGGACGAAGTCCTTCCGCGGGCCGCCTGGAGACGATGGCACGTCTCTGCATGGGCTTTCTGCGGGTCACTGGGTGGACTTCCTGCGGGTGGCAGTAACGCTGCTTGGCCGCCCGAGGGAGGAGAGTCGGAGCCCTGCGCGCCAGTGGAGGCCGGGGAGACGGGACTGCGGACCCCAGACCCACCCACAGGGGCCGTCGCGGTCCGTAGGGCGGGGTCACTTCCTGGGTTCACGCTGGCCTAGACCCCAAGGGCTGGAGACCCGCGTCGGCCCGCGCCAAAGCGGGTCACCTCTGCGGTTCCCACGCAAAATCGTGAGGGACAGTTCTCAGCTTGAGGCGCTCCCTCCCCTGGCTCCTGGCCTTTCTGTCTGGACTTGGGTGACGATCCGATGGCCATCAGCAGGTGTTGGCTAAGTGATTATTTGTGATACAGAAAGATTCTACACCTCAGGGTGAATTCCCAAAATAAACTCGGGATTTTACAAACCCTGATCCACGGTGTGTCTATCTCTGTGTGGTTTTATTTGGGGAATTTATTTTTCCTTATCTGGTGAGCTGTTCTGGGCCAGCGCGTGTATTTTCCTCAAAGTCTGTAAAATGTCCATGGTGGTTCTTTCTTGAATCCGGGAAGCGATGAGAGAAAATGTGTATTGATCTGGATTCCTTAGAGAACGTAACGGGGGTGTAGCTCAGTGGTAGAGCGCGTGCTTAGCATGCACGAGGCCCCGGGTTCAATCCCCGGCACCTCCAACACTGAGGAAGGTTTCTTATGCCCATTCCTTCCCAGACAAAACTACGTGTTCATTTAATTTCCGGAAAGAAGAACGACTGTTGACGAATAGTAATCAGCCCTCTGTCCTTGGGACAAGATACAGTAATGTGTAACAACTCTGGGCTTCCCTAGAGTAAGGAACTCTTGGAGGGAGGCCTTCTTAAAGTTGGGAAGAGGGTTCCTTAGAATCGCTTGCAGCTCAAGCTCAAATTTCTACATTTAAGTTCTAGAACAGAGAACTTTTTTCTTTCTCTTTTTTTAAAAACATGGTCTCAAAATAAAGCTCAGGCTGGCCTCAAATCTTTAGCAGTCCTCCTGCCCTCCTATCTCAGCCTCCTGAGTGCTGAGAAAAATGTGGCTGGCATTTTTTTTTCTAGTACTCTCTTAGACATAAACCTGGTGGTTTGTTCCATTTTTATATATTTTGGTTCCAAACCTCTATCTGTAAAAATTTGAGCTTGTGCTTCCAGTATGTTTTGATATATTACTTATGAACTGTCTCCATGTAGTAAACAGTAAAATATCATGTACATTATGAAATTTTTACATAAATGTAAACATATTTTCATCATGCACCCAAGGGGGCGGGCTTGTGGTGCACTTGGGAAGTAGTCCCTGCCGGCCATGCATAGAGACACTTAGAGCTTCACAGTCTAGGACACCTAAGGATGGAGACATCTGTTGGGCATTGCCTTCCTATGGCCATGATTAACACACCTACTCTGCCAACAAATGTATTTTTTTAATTTCAAGACAGGGTCTCAATAAGTTGCTACGGGCTGGGAATATGGCTTAGCGGCACAGCACTTGCCTGGTAAGCACGAGGTTGTGAGTTCAATTCTTGGTACCAAAAAAAAGTTACTAAATTGCTCAGGATGAGATCAAACTTGTGATTTTTCTGACTCAGTCTCTCAGAGTGCTGGGATTACAGGCATGTGCTGCCGCCATGTCCAGCTCCCACTCCCCCGCCCCTCAAAAGACCTTCAGTTCAGTATACTCTGTATTCTTCTATGGCAAGAGCCACTAAATCCCTCAAAGCCTAGCCTTTGATGGTGCTTTGTTCTAGGGGACCACAGGATTAACTGTCTCACCATGGCAGGTCATGGGCTGCTAAAGTCCCATCCCTTAACATTAGCTGGATTTTTTTTTTTAATCTTTTTGAGACAGGTTCGCTATGCAGTTCAGGCTGGCCTTGAGCTCACTTTGTAGCCCAGGCTGGTCTCCTGCAATGATCCTCCTGCCTCAGCCTCCCGAGTGCTGGGATTACAGGCATGAGTCACCATGCCCAGCTGACTAGCTGGATTTTTAACATCCTCTGGCCAGTTACAGACCTTAGATTGCCCGTTTCCTTCACGGCTTCTTGTTCCATCTACTGCTGGCCCTAGTTTTTTTAATTAATCTAAATTCTTAGCTTTAAGCCACAGAAACAAATTCTAGCGACTCTAGGTAGAAGTTTGTGCAAGATACTTACTAGCTCTCAGAAACTCTGAAAGGGCTGGAGAATCAGATCTTGAAGAGATCATGCAACAGAGCTGGCCTGGGGAAGGCCCAGCTGCCTCTGCTGGGCATGGTAGAGGCAGCACTGAAGTGGGACAGAGATGCCATCATCTTTGAAAGCTGAATGTAGCTGCTGCTGCTGCCACTAAAGGCCAAGTCGCTGCTTCTTTCCTTCCTCAGCTTTAATTCAAAGCCTGGCCTGTGCTCACTGTTAATGCCTGCTTGTAGTCTTTAATATCAGGAACGATCTACCCTTTCCTTTCTTCCAGGGAGCCCTGTGAAAACAAGTTGACCACTTTGCACTGGTCTGAGAAATTCAGGGCAACGTGTCTGGGAGTCAGCTTGGTGAATTTGGTGACCAGTCATTGGACATGTCCACCTCTTTGCACTTCTCTCCTTTCCCGACTCTTGTTCTTACACTGGCTTGGGTTCTCCGATTTGTTCTGCTTTCTTCCCACCTGAATGCTTACCTCTTGTTACTGAGTCATCGGCTGTCATTCATGTTGACTCCAGTTCGCTCACAGTCCCATTCCTGTTCTTTGTGGTCCTGCAGCACAGCTGACGGGAAGGAGGGTGTGTCTCTCAGGAAGTCCATTGGGGCCTTTGTGAGCTGTGACTGTGGAGAGAAGTGCCCCACCCTACTTCTAACCCGTGGCCTCTGTGCTGTTACTTTCCTTCATCAGCAGACATCTGTTATGCTCCTCCCTGCCCTGCCTTGAGGTAGCAGAGGGGCTAGAACAGCAGTAGATTCGCCATCCTGTCCCGTGTGGAGCTGTCTTTCCTCTTGCATGAAGAACGCTGACACAAGGACCATGTGTCCATGGTGGAGCATAGATGGCTGCTGTGTCGCCTGACTTCGCAGGCCTCCCTGGAGTGGGCTTCAGCTGCCTTTTGACTTTGAAGTCACATATCTCTAAAATGCAGGTGAAAAAAAAGAAGGCATGAAGCAAGAGTTATTGGTGAGTGGGCCTGGTGGTTCATGCCTGTACTCTTAGCACTCTGGAATAAAATACAACAAATATTTATTTATTTATTTATTTATGGTTTGGTTTTTTTCTGGAGACAGGATCTCACTATATTCCAGGCTGCCCATGAACTTGCTTCAATCCTCTTGCCTCAACCACTTGAGTGCTGGGATTACAGGCATGTGTCACTACGTCCAATTTGAAACAAAATAAAATAAGCAAACAAACAAAAAACACCTTTAAAGAAGGGCTAGAGTTGCCAGGTGCAGTGGTGTATGCCTGTAATCCCAGAACTCTAGAGACCAAGGCAGGAAGATTGCTGTAAATTCAGAGCCAGCCTGGGCTACATAGTGAGTTCAGAATCAGCCTGAACTACATAGTGAGAGCCTGTTTAAAAAAAAAAAAATTAACAAAGAGGAGTTGGGGCAGTAGCTCAGTGCAAAGGCCCTGTTTCAAACCCCAGAATTCCCTGAAAAAGAATTCTTGGGGCCCTGCATGTGCTACTTATATATATTCCTGGAGCCTGAAAGTCATGCTTCTTGCATTTCTTCTGCTTCCAGTGGAGTTGCAAATGTCTCTGTTTCCAGATTACACTTCTTGCACACATACAAAGCCTGCCCTGCATTCAGGAATATGGCAATGGTTCCTACCTGTTCCTGCATCACTGCATACCAAGGGTCCCACAGAGGAGGAGCTCCAGCTTGGGCCTGGGTGCCCAAAGGGCCTGACTTGTGGTTGCTCTTAGGGTCAATTACTGGTTCTATTACTACCTCTCCCCACCCCAGATGTGACCTCAAACATTGCTGCAGACTCCAACCCCAAGCAGTGTAACCACAAGCTGGTTGCTTTTCTAGCTCACAAGGTAATCTGGGACTGTTCTGAGGCCAAGCATCCCCTCCTGACCTCATCTCTGTTCAGGGTCAGCCCAAACTATACAGGAAGACTTTGTCTCAAACAAAACAAAGCAAAACAAGAAAGAAACTGGGACTCCTTTGTATCTCTTTCTCATCATTCTCCTTGCCTTCTTCCTCTTCTTCCTTCTTCCCATTACTAGGGATTGAACTCAGTGTCTTTGCCCAACCCTTTTCAAGATTTTTACTTTGAGTCAAGATCTTGCTAATTGCCCAGGCTGGACTCAAATTTTCAATCTTCTTGCCTCAGCCTCCTAGAGTGCTGGGATTACAGGTGTGCATCACCACAGATGGTGTTCTCTGTCTTTGAGACAGGGTCTCACTATGTAGTTCAGGCTGGCTTTAGCTCACTATGTAGCCCAGGCTGGCCTCAAACTCATGATGATCCTCCTCCCTCAGCCTCCCAAGTGCTGGGATTATAGGTGTGCACCACTATACCTGGCTGTATTTTTAAAAAATATTTCCTGCTAACACTTACATAGTATGCCTAATTATTAACTTATAAATTCTACCATAAACCCTCTAATTTGAGTTTCAAAATCTAATTCGATTTTTTTTTTTTGGTCTTTTTGAGATAGGGTCTCACTATGCAGTTCAGGCTGGCCTTGAGCTCACTTTGTGGCTCAGGCTGCTCTCAAATTCATAGTGATCCCCCTGCCTCAGCCTCCCAAATGCTGGGATTACAGGCATGGGCCACCATGCCCAGCTTCTAATTTGAGTTTCCAATGTGTCAAATTCACTTTAATAGGATTTGAGAAAACATTACTGGCCTCTCTAATTGCCCAAAGGTTGGAGCATGAGTGGAGGCCTATGAGTACTTGAGCCCAGAGAGTAGTGTGAGTAGCACATCTTGTACCAGGTTCCTCCTATTTCTGGGACTTCATGGTAAATTAGTCTGGGATCAGGGAGATTGTTCATCCGAGGGCTCCAGTTTTGTGAATTTAAGGCTGTTTTGTAGAAAGTGCTCACTCTGCTTCTGACCCAAGCCACTGTGGCTCTTTTAGTGGCAGTGGCAGCAGCCAGCACAGGCTTAGCACAGGGCCAGGTGTGGGGCATGGGCTTGGCAGCAGACAGGCAGCGCAGGCAGCCGGGCACACACTGTCTGTCTGACTCTGGTGGGCAGCAAGAAGAGAGTCAAGAATTAACCTAGACCAAGGCTGTCTGTCTGTGCAGTGCACACGAGGATCTACCCAGGTAGTCCCTCTCCCCTCTCTTGATGGTACCACCCCAAATACCAGAGCCGGGCAACAGGGTGATACTGTCTTTTGGGTTCAGGCCTAAAGGAATAGCCGTGGAGTATCTTTGTTTTGAAATGTGCCAAAAGGATCATTTGTTTCCTTCTTTAGGGGTTACCTCTAGGATGACTCCTAGCCCAGCCCTAGGTAGGGTGACTTAGATCCATCAGAGACCAGGTAAGGCTGTCTATCAAAGGGACCGGAGCTCTGCTCCCTGCCCCCAGCTCAGGAGCAGGACAGGGCCCTATGTCACTTCCCCGAACCCCCTTTTTTTGCCCCCTCACCTCTACCCCATCTCTTGCTCTCCTTTTAGATATAGACATGGCTGGAGAGCTCAGGCCTGGCACTGGACGGCCAGGACAGAAGAGGCAGCAGGACACAGCCGGATTCCGGTGAGTCTGTCTGAGTCCCACTGGGAAGGAGGCTGGCTGCTGGCTTGTTTGGGTTCCCTGAGACAGGACAAGGACCCCAAAGGCTCTCTGAATACAGTGGCTGCACATGACTCAGCTTATCATCCCTGTAAGCAGTTTCTGGTCTCGTAGGCTCAGGATTTGTCTAAACTGGGGGAGTGGACCCAGCACATTCTGGGTCCTTAGCTGACATAACCAAAACCATCCTGCTGATGGGGAGGGTGTCCTTCGTGCCCGGGCCCAGGGTGCTGGGGGAGCCTTACCTGAGGATGTTGGGAGCTTTTCCTAGCTATAAATATTTGGGAGGCAATAAATGAGAACCTTTGTGGGTGACATCTTGCTTAGGAAATATAAAGAAAAGCACTTTTTTTTTAATGCCAGGAAAGGATGAAGTTTAGGGGTATCTCCCACTTGGTCTGTGAGTGTGGATACTCTGCCATTGAACTATATCCTCCCAACCTTTTTTTTTTTTCTTTTTTCTCTTGAGACAAGCTTTCACTAAATTTCTCAGGCAGGACTTGGATTTAGATCCCCCTGCCTCAGCCTCCCTAAGTGCTAGAATTACAAGCATGTGCCACCATGTTAGCTAACACAGCCCCCTGAACCTTACTTTTTTTTTTTTTCCTTCAGATAGAGTCATTTTATAGCCCAAACTGGCCTTGAACTGGAGGCAATCCTTCTACCTTATCCCCCCAAGTGCTGGGATTACAGGTGTGCCCTCCCACACCAGTTTTTGTTTTTCTGTTTGTTCATTGGTTTATTTCTAAAACAGGGTCTCACTGTGCAGTTGAGACTGGCCATGAACTCACCGCATAGCCCAGGCTGGCCTCCAATTCATGGCAATCCTCTCTCAGTCTCCCAAGTGTTGCAATGATAGGGATGTGCCACCACATCTCGCGACAGGGTCTTTTGTAAGGTCAGACAAAACTCCTCAGCTCTTCACCTTTAATTGCCTTCATCAGATTTCATATTTTCTGCCTCACCTCTTCTCCCAGTGGGTTCAGATTCAGTCCTGTCTGCCCTTCTTGGGCACCCTGGTATGGGGTTGCCCATGGTGGGGTCCAGTCTGAAGCAATGGGGAGCAGCCCTGTAGGACAGGGGCTCTGACTTCTTTCAGAAGGGCCCCTGGCACTCACGCTCTGGGGCACAGGTGGCCTCCTTTAGGCCTCGTCATGCCCAGAGGACTCTAGTAAGGACAACTGAGTGCCTCCCTGGATGCTGGGTAGCATGCTGGGAGGCTGTGGTGGTGTCACTGGGCCTCTTGGAATGGTCCCCAGGGAGGGACAGGTGGGGTTGGGCTCTGCCCAGTACTAGGCTCCTGGATGGCTTTTCCCTAAGAAGTGTTCAAGTTTAGTAGAGCCCTGGGATTTGGGCCCCAAAGTGGAATTTGTCAGTATGGAGGACAAGCTGCAATGAATTTGGCCCACACAAGTCCCTTAGGCCTCCCCCACAGCCTGGCCCTGGGACAGTTCAGGAGGTGGCTTGAGAGCCATTCCAAACAGGCCTTTTGTATTTTGTTTCCCTCTTGGTACAAGTCCTAGGCTTGCAGACCGGGACCAGTAGCCTGATCAGAAGGCAGCTGCAGCCACTGCCCTGGTACAAACTGGCCACTCCTTTGGGACCTGACGGGGACACAGGCCATGTTGCTGGCAAAGGAAGGCAGGGCAGGGAGGTCCCCAAACCGGAGAGACCCCTGCCTGCAACAGCACGGGAGGGCAAGCGCCCTGGTCCTATTCCATCCAGCATGTCTGAACGTAGGGAGCAGTTTGCAAAATCCTGTTCCTTTAAATTGCTCCTCCTTACTTACTCTCAAAAGCACACTTAAAGCAAATCATTCGGGGAAATAAAAATGAAAAAGGGGAATAAAAGAAAAAAAAAAGTTGCTCTTGCATTGGCCGGGAATCGAACCCGGGCCTCCCGCGTGGCAGGCGAGAATTCTACCACTGAACCACCAATGCTACGACAGGAAACCTTCCTGCGCGGTAGCTCAGGAGGTTGGTGGTAGGCGCTATCTGGGGTGTGGTTTCTGTTCAACCACCCGTAGGTGGCCTGGGGCGCTGTCTGACCTCGGCTCTCCCCGAACCCGGACTCCACATCGCCTGGCGCCTGGCGAGGCATCCCAGCCCTCCCACCTCGGGCCACCGGCTGCCTCTCTTTTCTCCTTCTCTTTAGCCCGGAATCCGCGGCAGCCGTGCTCTCCCCGCCGCTCATGCAGATCTCCTGGAGCCAAAAAGCGGGGGTGGCCGAAAACTTCGCCAGTATTCTGGGACCCTGGCGGGATGAATGGCAGGGGTCAGTGTTCAGGGCGCCCTCTGCGCTGGCCCTGACCTAGCCATAAGGACCACAGTACCAGAAAGTTTTTTTCAGAACTTTACCTAGAATGGATCCCTTCCCCATCCTGCAACTCATCACTCCGGCGGTGGGGGGCGGTGGAGGGTAGTTGTCTCTCCGCACCGACCCGTACCCCTCCTGGAACTTGGAGGCTCAGAGTCTGTGAAGAGGAGTCAGGCTGGCCCATGTGAGCCTGGGACCTTTTAGGGACAAGGTCAGCGTTTTCCAGGGCCTACAGCAAAGGGGCAGGTGGCCTGGTCACAGTCCTAACACTGTCTGCTGGCCCTGCATCCTCAGTTCCCATATTAAGGTTAAATGCTCTCACACCCCCACCTTGGATTTGGGCTCTGACTTAACTCTTCCCTTTCATGCTTTGCCAGACTCAGATCCAGAACATCTGCAGTGCCTGACTTAGGCAGAGGGACCTTTGGAAGCAACTGTCCCTCTCCTGCCACTTGGAACCACAAGGAGGGTCCCTTAGCAGAATCTGAACAAGGGGAAGCTGGTTTGCTGTGGTCTGGCACAGTAATCTTGTCCAAGTCGCTAGGGTGTTGCAATGGAGAATTTTGGCATCTGAAGGAAGAGCTGCATACTTCACTTTCCCCCAAATTCAGCCAGAAACCAAGAAAGCTCTGGCCCGGGACAATGAAACACACCCCGCTTTCCCCATCTATCCCCACAGCAGCAGCAGCTACGATTTGAGCTATGATCTGCACAGGGATGACGTCCCCTACAGGTGGGTATGTCCTGCCCTGGGTCCCGGGGGAGCCCATGGGGCTGGTTGGCCTGATTTCCCTGTCCTGTCACTACAGGGTGTATGGATACCAGAGAATCCCCCCACTCATCAACCAGGTGCCCACCAAGTTCCGAAGGACTTTCGTGGGCCTGAGGGTCAAGAGTGGCTGCAGCTCCTGCAAGGCTTCTAGGAGCAGACCCCTGACCCCTGAGCAGATAAAGCGTGAGTAGAGTCACAGCTGCAGTGCTGGGGAAGAGCTGGGTGGCCTATATGTGGTGTAGCAGGCCCTCTGTGGACCCCAACCCTGGCCCCTCCCCAGCAGTGCACATTGAGGAGCTGTACTCCATCCGGGGGGAGCTGAGCCAGATCAAAGCCCAGGTGGACAGGCTGCTGGAGAGTGTGGAGCGCATGGACCAGCACAGAGCCCAGGCTGCAGGTCAGGCTCCAGAGGTGGCCTGGACCATGTCCTCAGCAGGCCCCAGCTTGCTTTTCCTGCCTTGGAAATTGTCAGGGCACCCAAGGGCCAGCGGGGGCTTTGTCTTTAGGCCTCCCCTCCGTGGTGTACCTTGGGTTCCTTCTGCCTGTTTCTGTGGCTGGGGGGTGGGCAGGGTTTGTGGTTCTGGATTGTCCTGTCACCCCCACATACTCAGTAGCTATTGGGAGTCACAGCTTGGTCCCACCCATCAGCCTCTTGTCCTCTCAAGCTCTAGATCATTTCTGGGTCCTTGAGGGGGGTCTGCTGGACCCTCTGAATTTGGCCATTGACTGGTGATTTTTGTTTTGTTTTGTCTTTTTTTTTTTTTTTTAATGAGATAGGGTCCACTATGTAGCTCAGACTGGCCTTGGCCTCTTAACAGTCTCCCTGCTTCGGCCTCCTGAGTAGTGGGATTACAGGTGTGCACCACCATTCCCAGCTAACTGGTGATTTTCTGCACAGGAATAAAAGACAGTAACAAGAACAGGGTCCCTGGTAATGAGGGCTGCTCATGCAGAACTACTGAGGCCCAACAGGAGCCCAGAGGCCAGAGCATCCATCTGGAGGCTGACAACTCAGAGGGAAGGACAGCCACAGAGCAGGCAGTGAGTGGTCTGGTCCCGCCTCTTTTCCCACCCTTCTTGTGTTGGGCCTTATGGCCTCCCTTAAGTAAGGGAGGGTCTTAAATTTGGGCAGGTTTGTGCGGGGAAAGCATAGGACTTTTGCCTTGGAGCAGCATTCTTGTGACGAATAGGTCCTGCCTTGTTGTTTATCTCAATTTTGGGCTTGGTTGGCCCAGCAGTACTAAGGGCTACTGCCTGGCAGCTGGGCACTCAGGTCAGTTCTGGGCTGAAATATCTCCTTCTGGAAGGCAGGGGGAGGAAAGGTGTAAGCACTATAGAAGGAATATCACAGGTGCATTCCAGGGCCCTGGATCCCTTGCCAAAGAACCACCTGTTAAAGTTTGTTTGAACACTGGTTTCTGCCCTCTCCCTGGCCCCACTCCGACTGTCCTTGAGGTGTCTGCACAGCACCATGGTCCTGAGCTATGGCACACTGACTTTCCTGGATGGTCTAACCCTGGACTGAAATGGCCTTTTATGTACACTAAAAGGCCTAAATTCTGTATTCCCCAGCCCCCACTATCTGTGGCCTATAAGATGGGCCAGCATCACACTGCCAGTTGGGCCCTCCCAGCAAGGCCAGGGCATGAGGGTTGGCAGTGGTAAAGTCCCCTGCTTCTTCTGGCCAGCTGTGTCTTTGACCTGCTGAGCTCAGGGGGCCTGAACAATTGCCCTAGGAAAAGAATGGGTGAGATGGAAATGCATATTCACAAGTATCAAGAACTCTAGAGGCTGGGCATGTGACTCTGGCAGAGGATGTACTTGGGATGCACCAGGCCCAGAGTTCTTTCCCCTGGCATCCCTAACTCCCAGGAAAAGAATCTAGAGTGGCCCTGGAGCTGCTGAAGCTCCCAAGATGGGTGTGGAGGTAGATGTTAGCAGGTGGTCCTCTTCCCAGCTGTAACATGTCTCTGGCTGCGCGTCTGCTTTCTTCTATAGGTACAAAATCAATCATCTGACCAGGAGGGCAGCCAGTAGCAAGTGGGAAGGAACATCAGGCTCATCAGCTCTGTCTTCCCGGCTGGTGCCCTGCCCCACCTTGTTTCCTTCCTGAAGGCCTCTGGGTGGTACCCACGCAACCTGAGCATCCATTCTAGCACCAGGACAGTGGAAGTGGAGGCATAGTTCAGGCGGGAAAGCCTCCCCGTAGTGTTGGGTTTAGCTTTGCTGATTGTGTCCAGAATCCTGGGGCTAGCAGTGTTGGAGGGCGGCTCTGGATGGTCCAGCAGCAGCTCCCCATCCTCACAAAGCCAAGGCCTAGAAAGCAGGAGCACCCTGAGGGCACAGGGAGCACCGCCAGCCCTTCCTGAATGCAGACACTGCCTTAGCTGCTGCTCTCCTTGCCCCATGCACCACCGCTCATAGCAGCCAGTCCAGCTTCCTCCAGCTAGTGGTGAAGCGCATTCGTGATCTTCCATTCTAACACTGAGCTGTTTAAGACCCATTGCGTGTGCCCCACCTAAGCCACTTGGCTCCCAGACTCTGCCCCTACACAGCCATCCTTCAGAAGAAGAGTACCATTTTCTATGCCCTGTTTCTACCTTGTCTTTCATTAGTACACTATGTATTTCAGATCTGCTCTAGGAAAATGTTGTATGTCAGAAAGGGAAAAAAAAAAAATAAAAGGTGCACTTCTTCCTGGTCAGGAGTTGTGGTCCCAGAACATTCTGGTCGTTAGGCTGCCATGGGCCAGCCCTTCCTTTAGAAGCTAAAATAAGCCCTTGAGACTCAAATTTTGAAGCTCATACCAAACTGGGGTACAGACCAGACTGCTGTATCTTTGGAATGGTAGTTTATCTGGCTCTAATCTAGTCCTGGGCACAGACCAGCAAGACTTAGCGGCCACACAAAGACCTCCACCTTATGGTCAGCTCTGCCCTAGGGACAGGGCACTGTCTAGCATCCCAGTATCTGGGAATTAGTGTGGACAGCTCACCTGCCCTCTCCCCAGTCCATGCCACTTAGAGCCTTCCAGGAGCAGAGGATGCACAGAGGAACAGAGGATAAAGTCAAGCCTGGAACCTCACTTTTCACTAGTACAGATTAAAGCCTCTGGACTGCTCTGCTGGGCAGAAAAGGATGAGATGTAGCTTCCACCCAGCACACAGCACTCTCCAGTTACCCAACCCTGAGCTGTGGTCTTGGCCAGCACTATATCAGAGGCCTGGGGCTTAGGGTAAACCCAGTTTGCTCCTGGGCCATGCTACTCTCTCCACTCTCACCAGCAATTTCTTCAAGGCAGTTTCCTACATTAACCTTGCAGCTGCTTCAGTAGTTCAGCCTGTCTTTTTGGCCCGCTGGCTATAACAGGCAGGAACATTTAAGGCTGTATCATCCCAAGCCCTTGAGACCAGGTACAAGGACACAAGTGCATGACCCAGCTCAGAAGAGCCTTATTCTTTTAAATCTTAACACAAAAAAACTAGAACAAAAGACATTTTTAAAATATAAGAAGGTTTTTGTTTTAGCTCAGATATTAAGAAGGTATAAACCCCTTGCCCATCCTCTCGAAAACAGCCCAGTTTTCCTGAGTCAGTGGGCCACCCTTTACAAGATCACGGCTCCAAGTCTCATTTTCCAAGTAAGTCCAACAGAAGTCCTTTCCAACGTGGGAGTCAGGCTGCTTTCACAGGTTTCCTCAAATGGGTCGTGATTGGAGGCCAGCTCAAGTAGCAAAGGTCCTTTAATAGGGAATAGTTTGTAAAAATCCGTGTCTAGGCAGCTGTCCAATGCCATCCGTTGTGTCCATCTCTCCACATCCTCTCCTGTGCTCCAACTTCTGAGCTCGGCGTAGTCAAGAGGCCGGCGGTGCAGGTCTTTCTGGGGCAGAAGCAGCCCGGTCCATTGTGTAAGTCGTTGCTCAGCCTTCGGCCTCAGGGCGGAGCGGCGGCGCCCCTCCGACGGGCTGCGCGCACCAGGCACTGCTGCAACACGGGGTAAAGGCGCTGGCAGCCCTCAAGGCCCAGGCGCACGGCCTCCGCCCAGCTCTCGGTCTGGCTGCCCTCGCCGCTGCCCAGCAGACCAGCGACCTGATTGAGCACGGGCATGAGCGCCACGGTGAGGCCGGCGGCGGCGCGCTCCTCCTCGAGCCGCGTGGGGTCCAGCAGCCAGGTGGGCGAGGTCCCCGGCGTGAGGCTCAGGCCGCAGCCCACAACCAGGTCGTACATCTCAACTCCTGCGTCGGCCAAGGCGAGGGCGGCGGCCGTGAGCGCGGCGGCCAGCGCCGACCCGCCATCCTCCAGCAGCAGGGCCGACACCTCGAGCTGCGCGCGCGGGTAGCGACCTAAGCGTACGGCCGGCTCCAGCGCCTCTTGCAACGCCAACGCCAGCTCGCGCTCCTCGCCGCCGCCCGGGGGAGCGCGGCGCCGGCGGCCCGAGAAGGGCGCGCGGCGGAACTCGCACACCAGGCGGCCGCGCAGCGCGGCGGGAGCCTCGCCACCCGCTCCCGCAGGGCCAATGCTGCGCTCACTGCCCTCGGCCTGGCGCGGGCCGGATACGGCACACAGCACCTTGGTGCCCCCGGCCTCCAAGTAGGCCGAGCCCTTGGCCTGGCTCAGCAGCCCTGCACGCGCGTACACGGGCCGCAACCGCGTCGGATCGCGGGGAGCGGGCGCCTCGTCCTCGTCAGTTGCGTACAGCTGCGGGGGCTGCGACTCCTCAGGCCCGCGGATGCGGCGGTGATCTCCGGGCATGGCAGCAACCAGCGTGGGAGCCGCTTCCGCCCGCTACTTTGTGCGGGCTCTTCCGCCCGCTTAAAGACGCGCGCCCGCGCAAGGTCTGTCGGGATAGGGAAGCGAGGGCGCGGCCACACTGCCCCCGCTGGCCTGGAGGGAAAACAGCGACCACCGCTGAACCCTGGGGCTGCAGTTTAACGCCTGGGCGGGTCTAGCCTCCCAGGCTAGGCTTATCTCAGGATGTAGCTCCGCTTCCTTTCACCTGTGAGGATTGTAATTATTTTTTGGTACCAGGGATCAAACACAATCTCACGCTTGCCATGCAGGCACTTATGTTACTGAGCTAAATCCCCAGCCCCAAGGATCGTAATTATTTTAACTTTGCACCTGTGTTTCCACTGCCTTGTCGATGGGAGGGCTTTCAGCCCTTCTTAGCCAGTGCCCTGTGGGTGGCATAAACACGAGTCGATGGATGGAATGGGCACCAGCCTGTGAAGTTATCTTTATTTTTTCTTTTTCTGAGACAGGGTTCCAACTGGCCTTGAACTCAACGTATAGCCCAGCCTTGGCTTCAAACTTCCTGTAGTTCTGCCTCAGCCTCCCAAGTGCTAGGATTACAGGAAAGCATCATCACACCCGTCTGTAATCATCTACCTCCCCAGCTCTCCTCACCTGAGCAGACCTCTTTTGAACCCTCTCCTCCTCTCACAAGCCAAGTGAGGGGGTCCCTCACCACTCGAATGTATCTGCCCCTCCCAAGGCTGAGGGTGATGCTGGGCTCCAGGGCCAGCCACCTATACTTGGAGGAACTTCCCTCTTGCACACCGATTCCAAACCCTGATTTTAAACTTAGAAAGACTAGACTCATCTCCATCCTTACCAACAAGGAAACGAGAGAGGGCTGGCACTGGAGAGGAGCGGGGAAGGCAATGCCAGTACCCTAACAACCTAAAGGAGACTACCTGATCTCTCCTCAGCAGCTTCATAGAGAGGAGGGGGACACAGGCCTAAGAAATGGAGTTATCCAGGAGACTCTAAGAAAGGTGCTTCCTTGCCTCATGTAACCCAGTAAATCATTTCTATTGACTTATGAATGCCTCTCTCCATCTCACCCCACCCCATCTGCCTCCAACTCCAGAAATGTCTGAAGGCAACCCCAGGGGCCATTCCCAAAACACAGAGACTGGGGCTGGACTTGGTGAGGATTGCAGCAAAGAGCCAGATGGAGCCACAGGATGTATTTTTGGGGATCGAACTCAAGACCTCATGCTTGCCAGGACTGCAGCATGTTCTGCAGCCATCCAGACCAGTTATGGGCATCAGGTGACATCCCAGGGGACAGGGATAACTTGGTGTCCTCATGTATTGCACGTGGTCCTTTTATTCTCTGAAGCAAAAAGGCCTCCCACCTGCAGACCCAGAAGTTTCAGGTCAGAGGCGTTTCCACAGACACGAGCATGATGGTGTTAAACAGCAATCCTGGGTAGTGGTTTTAGACAGATGGTGCTGACATGTTGGGCTCAGAGCAGTAATGTAAAGGGACAGAGTCATGGGATGGCTCCCAGGCATGTTCCAGTTACTGCTGGGTTAGAGGACGGATGGGGCTGAAGGTCCCCGAATTCTAATTCCCTGATGGCATATGAAGAGCTCTTGACTGGACCGATGCATCCAGGTGAGGGGGAAACTTTCCCATCAGGAGCTGACCCTCCCTCAGTTCTTCACATCTCCCAGGCGGAGCTGGGCAAAGGAAGTTGCCAGCTGCAGTGCCTCCTGCAGGCAGCCCACGTTTTTGCCTGTGGCCTGGGCGGACATATCCTTGCCACCACCTTTGCCATCCATCAGGCCTGACACCTGCTGCACCCACTCACTGGCTTTTAGGCCCCGGTTGGCTGCATTCTGGAAGACAAGAAGGGGAAATGGGAGTCAGGACAGAGAGTGAAACTCGGGGAAAACACAAAGAGGGGGAGCCAATACGCCCCCCAACCCCAGCCCTGGGCAGAGACAGATCCTACAGTTGGGGCAGGAAGTAGCCGATGGCCACTGCCACAACCAGGAAAAGTGGCAAACACAGGTATCAGCCGGCACAGTTAAAATATTTTCACCAAAGAAAAGGCCTGAGGGTGAGGGATGATGGAGAAAGAGACAAACAGGTGGGCAGGAGATTGGCTGCTTCTCAAGGGGGCTGTGGGTACATCAACCAGCCTCATCAAACATTGGGAAGAAGAACCAAACTCAGAGAAGTTACATATTTTGCTTCCCACTGGCCTGGGGACTTGCAAGATTTGGAGCAAGGCTACAGGTGGTTCAGACCTGGGGTACTTGACACAAGCACGTGATCTTGCCAGCCTCATTGTCCACTGTGAAGAGCATGGCAGATGTCTCAGGGGAATGCGTCTTGAAAAGCTTCAGGGCTTCATTCAAGGCCTACAGGGAGATTTGGAATCAGGTCACAGCCCCTTGGCAGGGGCTCTGCTCTGCATAGGAAGTTTGCAGATTGGCTGGAAACTCCCTGCACTCCCTGGTGGTTCCAAGAGGAGGTGCTGTCCCCTGAAGCCAGAGTGCAGAAGGGCCCAAAGCAGAGGCCTGACCACACTGGAGCCGCTCCTTCTTCAAGCCACAGGTCTCTCCATGGCTCAGCCTAACCTCAACCCTAGACAGAAGGCCCTCAGGTGACCACAGAGTTCAGGGCCACAAAGCCCACCCATTGACCAGCAGAGGGCCGAGGCTGAGAGGGAAGGGCACATGCAGGCAAAGGTAGGGCCGCGCCTGGAACCCAGCCCCCAGTTGCCTTGGCCGAGGCGCCGCTCTCCATCTCCAAGATAACCAGGGGCTGGTTGGGGTTGCTGTCAATGAGCTGCTTTGTCCTCTCCAACACCTGTGAGGGGTCCAGAAGAGGAGCTCAGGCAAAGGCCCAGACCCAGAAAGCTGCAGTGGAAACCTTCCCAGCTCCCTTCCAGCCTGCAGCACTGCCAGACGCACTCGTTTCTGGACGTCGGCTTTGCTGGCACGGTCTAGGTCATCCATAACCTTCTTGAGGGATTTCAGAGTCTCTCGCAGTTCGTCCTTCTGCCACTGGGGAATAACTGCAGAGGCCAGGGCCTAGAACCAGAATGGAAAGACGTGTGGGTCCAGGCCACAAGGACCTAGAATGTGAGGCTCTAGCCAGCTCCCCTTTCTGCCTCTAAACCAAGATCCTCCCTGCCAAATGTCTAGGAAAGGAAAGAACAGAGATGTAATTGCTGGCCTTGACCCAAGCTGTTTTATGGCGACCACAGCAGCTGTCCCAAGCAGGATTAGAGAGACAGGAGCCACATAGAGAGCTAGGTTCTTACATAAGATCTTGTACTTTCCAGCTTTGTCACAGATCTAAGGGGGCTCCCTTTGCAGTGACACAGGATGACAGAACTCAACCCAAAGGCCATTCTCCTGAGAACCAGGGACTGGCCGTGGTGACAGTTCTTTGGGAACTGGGGATCTTTGTCCTCAAGCCTAAGAAACTAGCATGTCTGGGGCCAGAGGTGGGGGACGGGGGTGGGGAGAGCCCCTACCTCACCAAGGTCAGCGATCTCTTTCTGCACATCCTTGTTTGGTGTGGTCTGGGCCTTCACTGTGGATTCCATGGCAGAAAGAGATTTACTCAAGCTCTCCGCCTTCCTGAGGGCCTGAAGAGGAGACATAGGCCTGTAAACTCTGAGCGGTAACTGTCAGCCTCCCTGGGCTGTCCATAAACAGCTGTGGAAGCGCTAACAGGTGATGCAGCAAAAAATTCCAAGACACCAGAAGTTTCTTTCCTTCAGGGAGCAAGTGCTGGCAGCTGCTGCTCCAGAAAGGAGTAACTTCCTCACACGCCAGGCAGCAAGGGCTGCACCCTAACTCAGGTTCAGGGAGTCCCAAGTCAGCTCCTTAAGAAATGACCACCCCCCAGGATGTGGCACCCCCCAGAGCAATGGTCCCTCTATACCATGCATCTTGTACAAGGTACACACCACTCAGGATGTGTGGAAATGCAACAGGGCCACAGCAAAACTGGAAGCCACAGCAAAACTGCCTCACCCAGATTAGGAGGCAGAACTCACACATACTTAGATGATTAAACATGCCAGCCAGGAAACCATGTGCAGTGCTGCCTTTTGTCTGCCAGGCAGGGTAACAAGGACACTGAGGGTAGCACAGTCTGCACTTTCATTCTGACTTCAGTGACCACAGAACTATGCACTGTATGGGTTCTCACACTGGGCACCCCGGATTCTTCCAACAATTACCCAGCAGTCACTCTGCTCACCTTCTGGGCTTCAGCACCCGTGACGGCAACGATCCTCCGGATACCCTTGGCAATAGCTTCTTCCGTCACTATCACAAAAGCTCCTGCGTGACTTGAGTTCTGCAGATGCCTGAAGAGCAGAGCAGGAGTCCTTGGTGAACAGCTCAGATGTTCTGGGTTGCTCTGCCCCCAGGAACTCTTGGTGGCTGGGACAGCTGAGCCCCCAGGGAAGAGCAGGTTAAAGGCTTTCAGGCCAAGAGAACCTCAAGCACACCACTGGCTATAAGCAAGGGCAAGGGGAGCAGTATGATGAGAAGAGCCTGGGCTCTAAGCTGCAGCTTTCTTGTATAAAGTGGGGACAATTCTCCCTCAAATGACATGGAAATGCTCTAACATCCATCCAACACTATTGCTGCTAGGCTCCACATGACACATTCAGTCTTTGATGGAACATAAGCTTTATTTTTATACAGTAAGTCCCTGACTTAAAAATATTTGAGTTTTGAACTTTCACAGATCCCAACGGACCTTGCATTACATACACAGATGTGAACAAGTCACAGGAGCTCATGTGTCTGCCAGACACCGTCACAGTTACGCTGCTGTGCACTTACTGTATCCTGTGATAGTGGACAACAATACAGTGCTCAGTTAGAGCCCAGAGTGTCTAGAAGCCGGAGGAAAAACTGTGGAGATGTGGGGGAACTGCTAGGAAGCGTGCAGCAATGCACATTGTGCACTTGTGTCAAGTGTGTAAGACTCACTTTGTTAGACTTACAAACTTCATGGACTTACAAATGTTCTCCTGGAATAGAATTCATTCTTAAGTTGGGGACTTACTGTATCCTGAACTCTAGATAAGAAAACTAGGGCTGGGGATGTAGCTCAGTGGCAGGGCCTAGCATGTGTGAGGCCCTGGGTTCAATTCCCAGTACTGCAAAATGAAACAAAAATCACAAAATTTTAGCCAAATGAGGTGGCATATGCCTCTGGGAGGCTAAGGCAGGCTGAGCTCAAGTTACAGTCCAGCACAGATCCTGTCTCAATTTTTTTTTTTTTTTTTTTGGTACCAACAATTGAACTCAGGACCTTGCACTTGCTAAACAGGTGCCTTTGCTGCTGAGCTATATCCCAGGCCCTCTGTCTCAGTTTAAAAAAAATTTTTTTAAGAGGATTACTTTAATAATCTTATTACAACTCCTTAAGTAGGTCATATTCTGTTGTTGCTCAAAGATGCTAAATGTTTGGTAACCCTCAATTATTCCATGCACGTGGTATGAAGTCTCTGAAAATTGTGTGCTATGCTCCAAAGAGTGTCAGTAAGGGGCTATGGATATGACTCAGTGGTAAAGCACCTGCCTAATGTCCAGTACTGAGCACTGGAGAAAAATATATAGTGTCACCAAGTAGGTATTTGGGCAGAATGCCTGGCACTCATTTAAAGGCCTAATTCAGCTGGGTAGAGGCCTGGAACTCAACTCCCCAGCCCTAAACTGCCCTCTATACACCCACCTGCCCACCTGAAGCCTGCAGGAGGCCCTGATGAGGCCACTAGGCCTGCAAGATGTACTTCCCACTAGGCTTCTTTTGGAATAAAGAACTTCCCAGTTCTTTATTCCAAAAAAATAACCTCCCCATGACCTCCCCCAAAAGAACCCGTAAGAGGCTGGGATTTAGCTCAGTGTTACAGTTGTTCTCTAGGTTCAATTTCCAGCACCAAAAAAAGGAAACCAAAAAGATCCCATGAGCTATAGAGGAATCCAATGTGGCAGAAACAAGTGACTATCAAGTCAGTTGAGCCAGGTCTACGACATGCTCTGCTCAGGGGCCCAAGACGACAGGTAGTGTTCAAGCTAACAAAGGGAACTGAGTGAGGCACCAGGAATGGATGGGGGACTAGGACCATATCAGCAACTCCATAAGCACCCTATGGCTTTGCTGAATCCTGAATTCAAATTAGCCTTCTTATTAGAATCAGTCCAGGGGACAAGAACAAACGATTTTTGTAGTAAGTCTGTTTGGGATGTTGGGATGTTTTTCATCACCTCCTCCTAAGGCCATTTCATCACAAGCCCAGGAAAAGTTAGCACCAGACACTGAGGGGTCTGACTGGCCACTGGGATGCTAGGATTCTTGGGAATGCTGTTTGACAAGTAATTTTCTGAGAACTTTGTTTCAATCTTAGGAAAGTGAGAGTTGGAAGTTAGGCCCTGAATTTCATCCCCAGCACTGGAAGAAAGGAAAGACGGGTGGCCCCACCTCTTTGGGCTCCTCCCACAGTACTCACGTTCCCCCGCAGAACTCAACAGAAGTGAGGGAGCCAGCAGGTCCTGAGGGGTCATCCAACAGCTCGGACACGGGGACCCCAATGGAGACGACTCGCACAGGGTCAGGATAGGTCTCATCAAACACAGCCCGCAGGCCCTGGATGGCTTTGGCTGCTGCCAGGGGACAGTCTTGGGTGTAGACAGGCTGCCACAGAAAGAAGACAGGAAGGAAAGCTGGGCATAGAAAGAAGTGGCAGGGAGAGTGTGGCACTGCAGCAGGACTCCTGGGTCCTGACTCTGGCTCTGCCTGGTGTATGGCCTCAACCTTCTACAAGAGCAGAGCATGCCATATATAAGTGGCAGGGACCAGAGGGGATTTGCATCTCTTTTGTTATGCTGTGGTGAAATTTAAGAGCTTTTGTTGTTTCCTCCCCCAAACACCACCTCTCCCCCTTACAAAAGCAGTTTAAGAATCGCTGCTTTCAGCAAATCAGTGCTGCAGGACAGAACATGCTACAACAGAACAGGAACGCACGGACCATGGGCCTCCATGACAGTGTGTGATGGGGCAGGAAGGAGGGCACACACAGCCAGACCCACCTGGGCTGCCTCGATCATCTCGTTAGCGATCTCTTCGGCCTTCTTGATCTGTTGGGTGGACATGGCTCCCTTGGCAGTGAAGTCAAACCGAAGGCGGTCAGGAGCAACCAGTGAGCCTTTCTGATCCGCCTCCCCAAGCACCGAGCGCAGGGCGAAGTTCAGAATGTGGGTGGCTGTGTGGTTGCTCATGATGGGTCTGCGCCGGGGCTGTAAAGGGCAGAGGTGTGGGTGGACAGATCTGTAATGGAGGGCTGGTTGTCCCCAAGGACTAGAGTTTTTAGTTGGGCACTGAAAGAAGTGTCATTTCCCAGCTTTCCCTGCAGGTTATTGTGGCCACATGATTAAGTTCTGGCAAGAGTGTGCAGAGTGAGGTGTACTCTTCCCCCTTCCTCTCCACTGCTTGCGACAGGGATCAATCAGCCAACCACGGCCTATGGGCCACATGTGGCCTATTAATGTGCTTTTACAAACTGGACCACAGTGGTACTCATTTGCTTACATACTACCAGCGGCTGCCTGTGCACTACCATAGCAGAACTAAATAACTGGGATCAAATGCATGTGGTCCACAAAGCTAAAACTATTTACTACCTGGCTGGCCCTTTATAGTTAGCCATATCATGCAGCATTCTCAGTGTGAAGACTCTGGGCTTAGTCCCTAGTGACACATAACCACACACATACAGACACACAAATCGCCAGTTCTCAACATAGACAATGGATCTGTTTGTTACCTTCTTGGACCATGAAATCCTTGGCAAACCCCCACAATGACGGTGGAGCAACACATGAGGAGAAACTGGGGGGCCCTAAGACTGGGGCAGAGCTTCACATCAGCTTGGGTTTTTAGGCATGAAATAAACAGTGCAATCTCTTTTAGAGCTATGGCTATTTTGGAGCACTGTCACATGTGACAGAGCTTGGTCATTAATGAATATATAGGTTCCATGGCTCCTGAAGAACTTGAGGTTAGAAAAACAATCTATGAAACAAGTCTATAGGATCTCAACTAAAATCACTGGTGAAATCATTGAACTGGGAACATGCAGGTCTCACTTAGTCAAATCCTTAACAACCTAGAAAAAGCATCCAAATGTCTTCTTACACTCTACTTATAATTTCACTTAAGACAACGATGGGCCAATTTAAAGCCAAAGGAGGAGGTGCTAGGATTTGGACCAAAAATGTCCCCCCAAAAACTGGGCATGGTGGCATGTGCCTAGGATCCCCAGCACTGGGAAGGCTGAGGCAGGAGAATCACCGCAAGTTCAAAGATAGCCTGGGCTACATAGTGAGTTCAATGCCAGTCTCAACTTCATAATAAGACCCTCTCTCAAAAAAGATAAAAGTAAAGAAAACTGTTCCCCAAACGGCTCCCATATTAAGAGATGGGGCCTTTGGAAGGTGATCGGATCATGGCTGCTAACCTAATCAGTGGAACCCACTGTTGAGTCCATGGAGGAGCTGATAGGGCTAAGACCTGCCTGGAGGGAGTAGGTCATTGCAGGAGCACCTTGCAAGGAGATGCCTGTCCCCAGCCCCTCCTTCTCTGGTTCTTTCCTCCCTTTCTGTTTCCTGCTGCTATGGGTTGAGTAGCTTTCCTACCCCATGCCCTTCTGCCATGCCATTTCTACCTTGGAACCAGGTGACCACGGAATGAAACCATGAGCCAAAATAAATCTTTTCTTCTTTAAACTGCATATGTCAGGTATCTGGCCCCCACAATGAAAAGCTAATACAGAGGTGATTACTACCCAGATCTGTGGAGCCCAGCAAAGCACATCTCACCTCATCAATGAACAGCCGGACCTGGTCGCCCACTTTCAGGCTGCCGTAGATGGTTCCTATGTGCAGTACAAACCCTCCTCGGACCTGAGTGTTCTTCACTGTGAACTCAGTTTTCTGCAGGCAGGCAGAAGGCTAGCAGTTAATTTCCAAAAATGTATCAATTCTCTCTATATAAATTCATGAACAAAAAGTTTGCCTTTAGGAATGGGAGGGGTGATGAGGCTCAGTGCTACAACACTCGCCTAGTACATGCATAGCCTAGGTCCATCTTCAACAAAGAAAGAGAAGAAAAATGATCCCTCTGCACATGTCATCACACACACATGTATTTGCTAAAATACTCTTGAATGGAATAAACAGATAAACATATGCCATTAACACTATTTTTTGGTGGGGCTTTTTTTTTTTTTGTCCTTTTGAGACAGGGTGTTGTTATGCAATTCAGACTGGCCTTGGGCTCACTCTGTAGCCCAGGCTAGTATGGAACTTGCAATGATCCTCCTGTCTCAGCCTCCCGAGTGCTGTTTTATATGCATACACACAAGCACAAGCGCACACACACACACAGTATTTAGGCTAATCTTCCCCCCCCCCCTTTTTTTGGTACTGAGGAATGAACTCACAACTTCATGCTTACCAAGCAGGCACTTATGCCACTCAGCTAAATCACCAGCCCCCACCCCCCAACAGTATTAAGGATCATCTTAGAGAATTTGAAACCCACTGTAAGGAGCCAGGTGGCTCTAGACCAAATTTAGCACAGGCAGAGGCAGAGGATCATCTTAGAGAATTTGAAACCCACCTAAGGAGGCTAGGTGGCTCTAGACCAAATTTAGCACAGGCAGAGGCAGAGGCTAGTTCCTATAGAGGGCTGCCTCTTGCAGAGCTGCCTCTCTGTATTTATAAAACACATGGAACTGAAGAGCAATCTTTGCAGCTGGCTGCAAGAGACTTCCTACAAGAGACCAATGGCTGAGAAAGCAATAGGTTCCAGAAGCCGCTCCCTCAGGCCCAGAGTCCTGAGAGCCAAAGCAGTGACCTGGCTCTATGCATGCCCTCCTGCTTCCTTACGTCCTCGCTGCTGTCATCCACCTTCACCAGGTAGCCTTCGTCGTAGATCTGGCCACCTTGTTCGGCATAGAAACAAGTCTTGTCCAGCACCACACCACACTCCTGGCCTGTCGACACCTCTTCCACGAACATCTTCTCCCTCCGCAGAGCCAGCACCGTGGCTACTGCACTCTCAAACACTGTCCAGTGGAGAAGTAGGTGGGGAAAGGCAGGGTCAGTGACTTCGCTCACAATATTTTTTTCTTTCTTCTTTTGTGGTGCAGGGAATCAAACCTAGGGTTTTTACATATGCTGATCAATCAACCTCCCACTGAGCTATACCCTCCCCCCAGCTCCAATTCTTTTCCTGGATTCCATTTTTCAATCTCTTCTTAGGTCCCAATTGCCTAATTTTATTTTGGTTTTGTTTCAGACAGGGTCTTGCTATGGAGCCCATACTGGTCTCAAACTTAAGGCAATCCTCCTGCTTCCCCCACCCAAGTGCTGGGATCACAGGTGTACGCCACAGTGCCCTGCTTCTCATTTTTTGGAAGCAAGCCTATTACAGTTCAAGCAAGAATTGGCACACTAGTTTTCATCAGATAACCCTCAGTGGGGTGAATGATTGTCCTACTTTCTAGGACTAAGGGTTTCCTGGGATGCAAGCTTTCTGTCTTAACTCTGAGACAGCTCTGAACAAGCAGAACAGTTGGTCACTTTAACTCTCAGACACCAAACAAAAACTTGATAATTCTGATTAACTGTTAAAGAGTAGTAATAAAGGGCTCTAGTTCAACAGCACAGTGCCTGCCTGGCAAGTGTGAGGTTATGAGCTTGATTCCCCTTACTAAAACATAAAATAAAATAAGAACAATAATAAATCCCTTAGTTCAAGGTCAAATCATAAGAGTGTATTCAATTTGTGGGTTGACTTTGACAGATGTTGGTGTAAGTAAGATTGGTCTCTGCCAGAGCCAAAAAGCAAAATCATGCATTGTAGACTCATTTCTTTGGTTTCTTAACTTTACTTATTTGTAGAGGGAGAACTGAGACACAGTGTAGCCCAGGCTGGCCTCCAATTCAAGGTGATCCTCTTGCCTCAGTCTCCCAGAGTGCTACAGTGACAGATGTGTGTCACCCACATCCAGTAGTTTCTTACTTTAGAATGCTATTATATTGATGCAAAATTTAATAGCCACTGTGGCCCAGGTGTGGTGGCACACCCATGATCCCAGTAATCCCAGTTTAACTCCTTCTTTGGGAGGCTGAGGCAGAGTAACCATAACTTCTAGCAAGACCCTGTGTCATCAAAACAATAGCCAATGTATTTTGTTTCAAGATCAGCTGTCTGGTCCCTCCTCTAGGTGTTATAATTAGAGGAAACTGGTAAAGGGTACATGGAACCGCCTTACAATTTTTTTTCCCCAGCTTCCTATAATTATTTTAAAATAAAGAGTTAGGAAAACTACTAGCCAGGGGTATCAGGTTTTTGTTTGGTGTCTGAGAGTTAAAGTGACTAACTGTTCTGTTTGTTCAGAGCTGTCCCAGAGTTAACACAGAAAGCTTGCATCACAGGAAATCCTTAGTCCTAGAAAGTGGGACAATCATTCACTCCACTGAGAGTTCTCTGGTGAAAAACCAAAGTGCTAGTTCTTGCTTGGACTCTAATAAACAATAAAATTGCTTAGGATGGCTGTGCAGCACTATAGGAGAGGCTGAGATCTGCAGGGTACCTCATCTTCAACTCATCTCTCAAAAGCTCCCCAGGTGAGGGACAGACAGCTCAAAAGTGGCCGGAGCCCAGCAACACACCATAGCTGCCACTGTAGTCTGAGTGGTAGTCATACTTCGGAGAGTCATCCGTGGCCTCCAGGCCCTTTGCCCGCAGCTCTTCGATAGCATAGATGTCCAGCATGATGAGGTCTTCCCCACCTGCTCCCTTGCCTTGTGACTTCAGCTGCCACAGAGAGACCAACACTGGTGACTTTAAACTAGGAGAACAAGAACTCGAAAGAATTTAAAGTTGCTAAACTATGCCCCAAATTTTTCACTTGGGCACTACTGAGCATTTGGGCCACAGCATTCTTTGCTGTCCACTGTCTGGTGGGGTGCTGACCAGCACCCCAGACTCCACCAATTAGATGAAAGGATTATCCTGCCAAATGCACCCTGGGGAGAGAATCACCCTGCTGGAAATCCACCTTTCTAGGGCAAAAAGAATTTCAAAGACTTCAATGGAAGAGAGAGAAGTCATGCTTGCTTTGCAGCCAACTCATCCCTGGGTAGGTGTTGGGCTTCCGGCTCTCTCCACATGCTTTACCTGGGCCAGTTTCCGCTCCTCTTCGAAGCTATCCATATCTACCACCAGGCCCTTCTCTTCAGCAATCAATCCAGTGAGATCCACCGGGAACCCATAGGTGTCATAGAGTAGCCAAGCAGTATCACCTGCACAGCACAAAGGAATTATGTCAAGGTAACATGAACAGTCACTCCCCTTCTCTTCCAGGACAGCCCTCCGAGGAGGATGCTGAGTGACAGAAGGCAAGTCAGTACTGGTCCCTTGGGTCTGTGGGAATATTCACCAAACCTGGAATGGATCTAGGAAAGCACGAGGGGTCTCCTAGTAAAATCCCACTGCTTGATTTGAACACTAACTAGTGGGTTCAGTCTGAGAAAATTCTATTAGACTTTGCCTTTATACACTATACTTCAAAACAATCTTTGGAATTTCTTTTCCCATCTGGTAAAAAAATAAAGCAAATTATCAAATGGTATATATCCGGTGTTTATTTTGGTTTGCTTTTTTTGAGATAAGAGTCTTGCTACATAATTCAGACTGGTCTTGAACTCACTATGTAGCCCAGGCAAGACTTAAACTCATGGTGATCCTCCTGCCTCTGCCCCACAAGTCCTGGGATTACAGCATGCACCACCATCCACCATGCCTGGTTCCAATGACCCCATTTTTGCTTGAAAAGTATACACACAGACATGCAAAATTATACACACTTACATGCATTTGCATTCATACAGAGAAAAAAATCCTGATCAGTTACATTCCAAACTCTGTAAGAGTTACTACCTCAGGAAAAAAATAAAAAGTTGTTGCCTCAGAACGAGCATGGCAAAGGACTTTCACTCTGACTTATGTATTGAATACCCTACTACCACAAAGCATCACTTCTACAATTCTACTGTGACTTCCACTTTACACCATGCAGAGCTGTTCACACAGCTGAACGCTGCCTCAGCAGACGCGGGAGCCCACTAGTCTCACAGCGAGTCTGCCAATCCCAGAAAGATGCCTCAGCCCAGATAGGAGAAGAGCAAACTGGGGCTCACCCGGAATGGTCTTGCAGTCTCCCAGGCTCTGAATTTTCCGGTCAAGGATGCGACGCCCTCTGCTGAGAGTCTTGAGAAACTGCACTTCTTCTTCATTAATAATGTCCTTCACCATGTCTGGGTCCTTCTTCAGCTCAGGAAATGCGTCTCCCTAACAAAAAAGGGACTCAGGGCTTTCAGAGACTATAACCTGACCCCTGATGAAAAGGCCTGTGAACAGTATGCTCCCTCCCACTGGTGTAGCTTCAGCCCAAAGGGGTGCAGACAAATATACCCACCAGGGACTGCACAACAACGTCCACTAATGTGGCGAAGAAACCCCTGCTGGCGTTGAGTTTCTCGTGGGAGTATCGGACAGCCCGGCGTAGAATCCGTCGCAACACGTACCTATAAGAGGCAGACCCCTAGCACCTTGCCAGACAACATGCCTGGCTGACGGCTGTGCCGACTTTTACCCAAAACAAAACCAATTTTCCACCAAGCTCTTGCAGACTTTTTTCTAACCCAGCCTGCTTCTGTGTTACCCAAGGTCCTAAGTTTGATTCCAACATAAACTTAGTTAACACACCCAGAACTACATGTCAAGGGTTACCAAAAGTAACCCTAATTTGTTGTCCTTCTGTTTAGCTCCCCACAGAGAGAGGCAAGGACAGACTAGATGCAGACTCAAGCATGCAAGCCCTCCTGTCAGTCATGGAGCTTCCTGGGGCTAGTTGATATGCACCCCTACCCTGCCCCTACCACAGTCCTACTGGACAGACCGAAATATAATCCTTATTGTCTTTGCTCAACAGAGAAGCTTTACTCTCTTAAATGGCATCTTTTTAACACAAGTAGAATGCCCCTTACTCCTCAAATAATAAAATATTTGCCCCAACCTACACAGAAGACAAAGGAAACAATAACAAAATATGGCTTAAATTCCATATTCCATAAAGTCCTGAAGCAAAGCATGGTAGCACAAGCCTCTAATCCTGTACTCTGAGAGGCTGAGGGAGGACAACTGACTAGACAACTTGAAGACCTTGTCTCAAGGAAGGAAGGAAGGAAGGAAGGAAGGAAGGAAGGAAGGAAGGAAGGAAGGAAGGAAGGAAGGAAAGAAAGAAAGAAAGAAAGAAAGAAAGAAAGAAAGAAAGAAAGAAAAGGGCTGGAGGAGTTGTAGGTCAGGCCAAATGCCTTGGGTTCAATTGTTATTTGTGGTATCTGCCCCCACACTGTGTGATATACTCACCCCCGCCCCGTGTTGTCAGGCCGGCCACCGTCAGCCAGGGCCACAGTGATGGTCCGAGCGTGGTCAGCCAGGACTCTGTAGGCCATGTCAATCCCATCAGCATCCTCAGCACCAACTTTCCCAGTATAGGGACGGGCACCTGTGCCCTACAAGTGAAACCCAGAAGGTGGCCCATAAGCAGACAGCATTTTCAGTGCCAAGATTCTCAGAGGTAGCACCTGCCAAGGTTCTCAGAGGACTGAGGATCATTAAGGAGAAATGATGCCCATCTTGCCAGATCCTCTAACCCCAAATAGGTGACAGTAGGGGAAGCAATGAGACTCCAGGTAACTCCCTGCATGCAACATATTGCACTGCCCTGTGCTGAGAACCTCATGCTACTGGCAAGGAAGCACGCAGATGAGAACTGGTACTTTGGGCCAGCAAACTGAGTGATCAATTTTCTTTCTTTTTTGGTACTGAGGATCAAACTCATGACCTCATGCTTGGCAGACAGGTGATTGTGCCACTGAGCTACAGCCCTGCCCCAGTCAATTATCTTTGACAGCACTGCTACAAAGTCCAATCTGGAAAGCTCCACAGATGTTTCAGTGTTTACAGTAGGATCAGTACCTTCTGAATGGCTTCAAAGTAGGGGACAAAGAGGTCAGTGTCATAGTTGGACATCTTATTCTGCAGCACGGACACCAGTCGCTCCAGGCCCATGCCTGTGTCAATGCTTTTCTTGGGAAGAGGTTTCAAAGTGCCATCAGTTTCCCTGTGTAATGAAGAGGAAGAGGAGTTGAAGCAGGGATCTATCAGGCTACCACCCCTCTAGAGCTGTGGGTTAAAACTCACATAGCATAGTTTGCAGGGCATGACTGTTCACTAAATGCCTCTGACTGGTTTCACAAGAAGGAGGGCGGGGTAGAGACAAAGGAAAGTGAAATACTCCAGGGGCCATTTAAGTGAGACAAAAGTGGGGATGGTGGTACATGTCTGTGATCCCAGCACTCTGGAGGCTGAAACAGAAGGATCAGTGTGAGTTCCAGGCAAGCTTCAGCTGCCTAGGGAGTTCAAGGCCAGCCTAAACTGCATAGTGAGACCAGACCCTGTCTCAAAATCCTCCCCACTAAAAACAAAACAAAAAAACCCACAAGGTTGAGGCCAGACTGGAGTACGAGTTCAAGGCCAGCCTAAACCACATAATGAGGCCTTATCTCAAATCCAACATCGCCTCCCCCAAATAAAAGAGAAAGGCAAACTTCAAAGAAAACAGCAACCCAAATTTCATCAGGGATGACATCCCAGAATAGCCTTCCAGGAAGGTATTGCATGTGGTTAGGGGTGCAGCTCAGTGGTAGAGCACACCTGCCTAGCAGGAGGCCCTGGGTTCATCCCTAGCACTGAAAAAACAAAAAAACTATTATGTGAAACAACTGGCTTATAAAAGAATAAGCCTAGCCCTGCCCCAAAGATCAGCAAGGAAATTTTAGAATAAAATTTTTAAAATTGCCACAAGAGCCAGGGATTTAGCTCAGCAGCACAAGCACCTGCCTGGCAAGTGAGAGGTTATGAGTTTGATCCTGGCGCGCATGCACGCGCACACACACACACACACACACACACACACACACACACACAAAAGCCACAAGATCCCAAGACACCTCTAGAGCCTCAACCACCACTGCTCCCTATCCCAAAGATGAGGCTCTGAAAAGAGACTTCAGCCATGAGACAGGAGCTGATTTTCCTTTCTCTACTTGGCTCAAAGAAAAGCTCTGCTCTTTGCAGGAAAAGGATCAATGCTCCCTACTACCTGTTGTACTGGATGAACACAAGGTTCCAGATCTCAAGTACGTTGGGATCGTCCTGGTTGACGAGGTGTGCAGCATCCCGGCCACCAATCCGGTCATAGTGAATCTCGCTGCAGGGACCACATGGGCCCGTGTCACCCATCTCCCAGAAATTATCCTTCATGTTGCCGGGGAGGATTTTGGTGTCATCCAGCCTGCATGGAGAAGAGGTGAAGCCCAGTTAGAGCCCTGAGCAGAACTCTGCCCAGCCTTGCTTCTGCCACCAAGGGAGATCTTATAATCTCTAGTAAAGAAGGCCCACTCTGCCAATTCCTAACATTAAGCCTGTATACAAACCCTACAAAAGGGCAGAACATACTTCTTCTCAAGTGTTAATACATTGTAATATGAATAAGCATATGCTAGGACCATAACTCGAAATACACATACACACAAAAAAACCCAACAGTGTGGTAGCACACAACTGTAATCCCAGCTACTTAACAGGCTGAGGCAGAAGAATTGCACATTTGAGGTCAGCCTGAGCAATTTACCAAGACCATGTCTCAAAGATAAAGGGCTGTAGCCAGTTGTGGTGGCACATGACTGTAATCCCAGCCCTCGGGAGGCTGAGGCAGGAGGATCGTTGCGAGTTTGAGACCAGCCTGGGCTACAAAGTGAGCTCAAGGCCAGCCTGAACTGCACAGTGAGACCCTGTCTCAAAAAGACAAAAACAAAGCAAAACAAAACAAAAAAAAAAAAGGATAAAGGGCTGAGGATATAGCTCAGAATCCAGAGTTGCATCCCCACTACTGCAAGAACAAAACAACACAAACAGAATATAAACAGAATTTAAGCAAATGTTTTCTCTACAAATATTCCTTCATTTTTTCAAAATAGCTGTGAGGTGTTTTTGTTTTTTGTTTTGGTACCAGGGATGAAACTCACAACCACATGCTTACAAGGCAGGTGCTTATGCAGTGAGCTATATCCTTGGCCCGTTAGGTTTTGATGTAATGTGTTTCCACCAAAACCCACACTGAAATTTGTCAAGTCAGGCAAGGTGGCATGTACATGTAATTCTATCACTCTGGGAGACTAAGGCAGGAAAATAACAAGTTTGAGCTTGGGAAATTTAGCAACTCAGTCAGACTATCTCAAAAATTAAGAAGGGATGGCCAAGCGTGGTGGCTCACATCTGTAATACCAGCTCTCAGGAGGCTGAGACAGGAGAGTCTGAGGATAGCTTGGGCTACCTAGTGAATTGAAGGCCAGCCTAAACTTCATAGTAAGACCCTACCTCAAAAAACAAATTAAAAGGGGCTGAGGACATAGTTCAGTGGCACAGCACCTGCCTAGAAAGCATGAGGTCTTGAGTTTGATCCCCAGTACCTCCCAAAAAACCAACCAACCAACCAACCAAGCAAAAAAGATCACCAAATAGGGAAACATCTCCCATGCTTCCAAGGGAAGCCACACAATCACACAGACCCTTTCTGGAGACTGACAGAAGACTGACAGAGCAGCTAAGCGGCCGCACACATAGTCCCAAAAGTAATCCCTGAGGAGCCTCAGCTGACCCTGATGTAGATACAGTGAGAGGCTAATTTTGAGATTCCATCTTACTACGTTAAAAATGATTAGCAATCCAAGAGCTGGCAAGGATTGGGAAACAAAGGAACCCCTACGTCTCTGGCAGGAATGTAAACTATTATAAGCACTATGGAAATCAGCATGGAGATTCCAAAAAAGAACAAAAATAGAAATTCCATGTGACCCAGGTATCCCTCTTCTGGATTATTTTCCTGAAGCAGATAAACACATCATAATACATAAGTGCCTGCTTGGCAAACTCGAAGTGATGAGTTTGATCCCGGGTACCAAATAAATAAAAAAATTAAAAAAAAAAAAAAAAAAGGAGTAAGTCAGGCACGGTGGTACATACATATAACCTCAGCATTCAGGAGGCTAAGGCAAGAGGATTGATGTGAGATCAAAGCCAGCTTGGACTACACAGACCTTGTCTCAAGAGAAAGAAAGAAAGACAGACAGACAGACAGACAGACAGGCAGGCAGACAGGCAGACAGACAGACAGGCAAGAACATGGTGGCGCACGCCTGTAATCCCCACATTCAAGAGGCTGAAGAGGCAAGAGGATCGCTGTGAGTTCAACGCCAGCTTCAAAGACAGCCTAAACTGCACAGTGAAATGCTGTCTCAAAAAAGCCAACAAAAAGGGCTGGGGATTTAGCTCAGTAGCATAAGCACCTGCCTGGCAAGTGCAAGGTCATGAGTTCAAGCCCTGGTACCGCAAAAAAAAAAAAAAAAAAAAAAAAAAAAAAAAAAAAAAAAAAAAAAAAAAAAAAAAAAAAAAAAAATCCAACACACACACATCATTTATTGGAAAATGGATAGTTCTGGAGATTTAATGATAAGTGAAATAATCCAGAAATGAGGTGAAATAGCATGTGGTTTCTGATAATGAGAAACCAAAAATATAATTGAAGGATAAAATAAAGGAGAAATAATACAAAACAGGGAGGCAGATTTTTTTTGAAGATGGAGAAAGGGAATGGGAAAGAGGGAAGAAAGGAAGGAGGGGAGATATGGGATTCAAAATGATCAAGATACAGTATATGTATGGTGTACCAATGAATGTAATCATGTATTATAAATATATACCCAATAAAAAAATATATGTGTATACACACACACATGTATAAAGAAAAGAGGAAGAACAATATCAGCTTTCAACAACAGCATCAAGCACACTAAAAGCTATGAATTGTGGTGGTGCACACCTATAATCCCAACACTTGGGAGGCTGAGGCAGGAGGATCACCATGAGTTCAAGGCCAGCTGGGTTACATAAGTAAACTCAAGGCTATCCTACACTGCAGGGTGAAACCCTGACTCGAAAAGCAAAGCAAAGTGAAGCGAAGCAAAACGAAATGAAAAGAAGAAAAGCAATGAATATATGAAAAGATGACTACTACCAGCGCTGGGGGTATAGTGGAGTGGAAGAGCACATGCCTTCCATGTGTGAGGCCCTGCATTCAATCCTGAGCATCACCAAAGAAAAACCAAAAAAAGGTAATTATTCCTAGTCACCCCGAAAATGCACACCCCAAAATGAGAAATGGCAATGTGTTCCAGCTCACAGAAGACTCTAGCACTGGCTTAGGCGTCACTTTCTTTCTTGATACTCTAAACAAGTCAGTTGCATCCTTACCCTAAATTTTGCCAGATCTGTTTACATTCCAGATCTGGTTCTAAGCCAGCTGCTTCATCCCCTCCAAAGTAAGTGACGTACAGTCTGTCAACTGGAATGCTAAACTCTTGGGTGAGAAGTTCCAGAGCCATCTTACATGCCAATTCCTACAAAAAGAACAAAAAGTTACAGAAAACTGCTAGACCAAAATCAATTTAGTATGAGTAAAGACCACATCAGCCAGCTCTAGTAGTGTATGCCTGTGATTCCAGCTATTTCAGAGGCTGAGGTAGGAGGACTGCAAATTCCAGGCCAGGCTGAGCAACTTAATCCTGTCTGAAAAAATAAAAAAGGCAAGCATGCAGTCATCCCTGGTACTAAAAATAAAAAAATTTAAAAAGGCTGGGAGTGTAGCTCAGTGGTAAAAGAACACTCATGCAATCCCTACCACTGAGGAAGAAAAAAAGAGGGAAGGAAGGGAGGAGGCCGGGAGGGAAGGAAAGGGAAAAGATGAGATCCTGGGAACACAAATTCAAAATTACAGTATCTTTACTATAAATGCAACCAAATTCAGGATCAATTTATGTAAGAAACATAACTTGGTGAAATTAGCAAGCTGCAGATACTGCTAGTCCTGGTGGCAAACGGCTGTAGACTTAGGTACTAGAGAGGCTGATGCAGGGTGATGGCAAGTTTGAAGCCAACTTAGTGAGACCTTATCTCAAATAAAATAATAAAAGAATAACTGGGGACACAGTTCCAAGCTACTGAGATCCAATACCCAGTAACACACATGCATTCACACACGAAGAAAGTTACTGGTATTACTTTGTGGTAGCTTTGCAATTCATAAATGTCCTTCATTCTTCAGTCCTCTAGATGATATTTCATATTTTAAAACAAGCAAACTTAGAAACCAGTTCCCCTAACAGGAATGATTCAGTCACTCAAAAGTCCCAACAGGTCTCCTGTGCTGAGCTCACCTTAAAGTAATCTCCAAAAGACCAGGAGCCCAGCATCTCAAAGAAGGTGTGGTGGTAGACATCTTTGCCCACATCATCCAGGTCATTGTGCTTGCCCCCTGCCCGGATGCACTTCTGCGTATTGGCAGCTCTGGTCAGCTTTGCCAAAGGATGAGATGGGTCAATTGTGTTCAGGAAGATGGGTTTAAACTAAAAAAGAAGATGGGGGTAGGGGAAGAGCTTCAGGTTATATCATGTGATCATGAGCTGGCAGGAAAGACCGCACACAAGCTGCGCTTCAGATTTAGCGAGCTTAGAATAGAGATTTAGTAGCAATGGAGCCAAAGTAGAAACAGTGTCTTTAGGAACAGCTTCTCCGTGGACCTCATTCCTCTAGGACCTCTGTCACCGCCAGGCAAGTACCTGTGTGGGGGAAGCCCTGCCAGATCTGAGCAGCCAAAGGTAGATGTGTGAAACCTGTGCTGCTTCTTTCAAATCTTTAATGTTCAGGGTTTAGATCATCCTTCTGAAAGAACGTGTTTTAAAAACCGATAATTCAGGGCCAGGGATATAGCTCAGTGACACAGCGCCTTCCTGGCAAGTGCAAGGTTCTAAGCTCAAGTCCTGGTACCAAAACAAACAAACAAACCAAAACTGATATGCTTGCCTGTGAATAAAGGTGAGGAGGAGAAAAAAATTGAAATATAGCCAAGGAGTAAAATCAGCATAAGTTGAGGAATAATTAGGTAAGCTCAGAGACAGTTTTTTCTCGCTCTAAGGAATTATAGTCATATTTTGATATAGTCCAATTTTTTGGTTGCTTTCACTGTTGGGGAATACTTTTTAAAAATTAAAAGTTATGTTCCTGGTTCACAGTAGCTCAATAATTACATGTGGCTAGTGGCTATCACATGGACAGCAAAGACAGCAACATTTCCATCACTGAGGTAAGTTTTATTAAACAATCATGCAAAATCATGAACTCCTTAAAAGTATAAACTTTCTCACTTATTTTTTTATGCTTAGTATTTTTTCCACACTACCTAAAAAAGGGCAAATACCTAATAAATTCCATTTTTAATTGTTAAAAAAGGAAAGTAATAAAGCTATCTCTGATCTGGAGGCAGTACAGCACAAAAGTTATAGAAATGAAGGCATGAACTCAAATCCACTTTCTTGTACTTAACAGCCATAGAAGCGTGGGCTGCTGACCTGAGTTTTTGGCAACCTTGCGAGGGCGGGTAACGGAGTGGAACTTAAATGAATTATTGTATGTGAAAGACACAGAACACTGGTTGGCACACAGCAAGCGCTAAGTGTAGGTTAGGTTACTGTTATTAAGAGAATGCTTACAAACACTGTAGTGATTTTTTTTTTTTTTTGGGTACCGGTGATCGAACTCATGACCTTACTCTTGCCAGGGCTTACAAACACTGAAAATCCAGAGCCTGTGGTTCTCATAGCATAGCTCATGTGAGGAAAGACAAAGTTTGTGCCTAGGGAGGCCTGGGTTCAACAGAACCTTTCCAGTGTTCCAGGAAACCCATTTCCTTGAAATAGTTTGCCTAAAATTACTGTCTCTGTTTCTAGATGTGGGCAGAGGGCTCCATATAACAGAAAACATTTTTCATGATTTTACAGTTAATGTTATACGAGGTAGAAAATATTCCCACTAAGCTGGATGAGGTGGTACACACCTGTAATCCCAGGTACTTAGGAGGATGAGGTAGGCGCATTCTGAGTACAAGGACAGTTTGAGCATCTTAGCAAGATCATGTCTCAAGGAAGAAAGGCTGGCGATATAGCTCAGTGGTAGCACAAGGCCCTGGGCCAAAGACAGGGGGTGAGTATAGGGGGGTGTAACTGAGTACTTCCTGTATGCTAAATACCATGGTAAACATTCTGAATGCATTACATCTTCCACTTCTTATGGCAATGAACAAGCAAATACCATTATGATTTCTCATTAAAGATTAATGCAAGTTCACACCGTAATAGAAGCAGGATTCTGGCTGATTGCAGGTACTGTGCTTTTATCTCTGCTCTGCTGCCTCCTCTGTGCACAAACATTTAAGAGGAAAAGAGCAACTCCTTACCTGATTCATGCCCGCATTGGCAAAGAGCAAAGTGGGGTCATCCAAAGGGATGGTGGCAGACGAGTGAACGTAGGTGTGCTCATTTCTTTTGAAGAAATCTATGAATCGCTCCCGAATTTCACTTGCTGTTAGAGTTGAGCTCATTTTGAAAGTCACTCCTGGGAACTAACCAAAAAAAAAAAAAAAAAAAAAAAAAAAAAAAAAAAAAAAAAAAAAAAAAAAAAAAAAAAAAAAAAAAAAAAAAAAAAGAAAGAAAGAAAGAAAGAAAGAAAGAAAGAAGAAAAGAAAAAATTAGAGAAACAAACTCAAAGTAGGCATTGCATAAGGCTCCAACTTCTCAAGCCACTCAAGCCAAGTCAAAGCAGATGCAAATAAACTGTTTGATCCTAAAACTTCTATGTTGTAATGTCCAAGGCTAAAATCATCAAAGCAAAACTGGCTGCACCTGCAGATGGCAGTACCCAACTCCCCTTTCCCATGCCAACCTTGAAAGGCTCAAGGAATTAACACAGGTAGAGCAGGAGGTAGTTTACTCCTATATTCATTCATACAAAATATATGCACTAGGCATTCACTACCAGAAGTTATGAAAGAGTAATAAAACCCTTCATAATCTTTACAGTCCAACTGATGAAGAGGGAAAAGCCCAGGGACCTGGATTTTAATCCCAGTTCCAAATCCTTGAGAAAAATTAAAAAATAAAAATAAAAAACAAATCCATGAGAATCACTTCCTTCCAGGAACGCGCCTACCTCCCTACAAAGCCTAAGCTACCAGAGCCACAACTGGTAACCTGCTCCACTCCCAGCCTTAGATTACTAAGGAGTGAGCATGGTGCCATGGGGCTCACTGAGAGTGAAAGAACAAGATAAGAAGAAGGAAACTGGAAAATAAAACAAGTTCAACGCTTTACAATATCCCTGAGAGGCAGGTTGGGGAGAAATGACAGGATTTGGTCAGGATACAATTACTGGCTTTGCACTAAATTGCCATGCAGGACCAGTGTCTGGAAAAATAGAAACCATCTCACCATATCATCTAAAATTCTCCAGGGGCTGGGGCTGCAGCTCAGTGGTAGAGTCGCTGCCTAGTATGCATGAGATGAGGTTCTGGGCTCAAGCTCCAGCACAGGAAAAAGTCCCTGGATCTCCAGGCCCAACTCTATCCTTAAATAAGTCACTTTGGCCTCAGTTTGGTTCCCTTTTAGGGATAAGGGAGGCTGAGACACTGAAGGTCTTGCTATGTAGTTCAGGCTGGCTTCAAACTTGAGATCCTCATAAGGAAAAGAAGAAGGGTTGAAGGGATGGTAAGGGAATGGGGGAAAAAATTCCCTAGGATGAATAGGATCATTATGTACCAATACATTTAATTTTTTTTTTTTTTTTTTTTCAGTACTGGGGATCGAACTCACAACCTTGCGCTTGCCAGGCAGGCTCTTATGCCACTGAGCTAAATCCCCGGCTCCTAAAAAATTTTTTGAGAACCTCCTGCCTCAGCCTTCTCAGTGTTAGAATTACAATTGTGCACCAGTACACCTAGCTTTTGAGTTTGGTTCCTTTTCTGAAAGAGAAAAAAAAAAGTAATACCAGTATCTATTGTGTGTTCAACCAGGGTGTTATGAAGATCTGTAATTCCAGCACTCTGGGATTACTCTGGGATTACTGCAGAGGCTGAAACGGGAATAAGGTATTGTAGTCCAGCCTGGGCAACTGAGCAAGACCCTGTCTCAAAATAAAATAGAAAAATAGTATAAAAATAAAAATAGAGCTGGGAATGTAGCTCTGTGTAAAAGCTGCCCTGGGATGGATCTCTACTACCATAAAAATAAGTAAGTAAGTAAAACAGAGCTAGGGACTGGACATAGTGGCCCATGCCTGCAATCCCAGAACTGGGGAGGCTAAGGCAGGAGGATGGCAGCCAGAGGACAGCCTGGGTCCACAAAGGGAGTTCAAGGTCAGCAGAACTACTTAATGAGGCTGTCTCAAAGACACAAAACAAAATGAGCTGGAAAGCTTTTTGCAAAGGCCCTGGGTTCAAATCCTTGCCTAGTTCAATTAAGCTGTCTGTTCTTAATTTACTGCTACTTCAAGGAAAAAAAAAAAAAAAAAAGAAAAGCCATCCTAGTGTTTCCTGCTCCTCTAATGGGGTCAGAATTTCTCCTTCCTTGAATTTTTTGGCGTGGCTATCAGCATTAGGGCCACAAGCACAGCTGATAATTACAAAACCCTATAGGATAAAGTCTCTCCCTGCAATGGACTGCATCATCTACATGTTCTTGTTTAGGGCACTTCATTTTCTTGCCTTGGAGAAATATATAATGCTTATCAACACTGAAGCTCTATAGATATTCCATTAAACAAAACATATTGCATTCAAAAAGAAAAGAAGAAGAAAAGCCACTCTATACTTGGAAACTACTACTTTAAGTCACTTAGGGTAAAGTTAGGGTAAAATGTTTTTTCTTATGAGGAAGAGACAATAAAGAAAGATGTATACAGGGTTACTCTATGTTTAACAACAATTCAACTGATTTATTCAAACTCAAAGAATTACTCAAAAAAAGCCCTTTGAGCAAAAGCTGGTAAAAGAGACTAAGAGCCAATGAATGAGCAGACTAGAACCATACAGATGGGTCTTGTTGTCCATAAGAAATGACAGTTCAGGTTTCAGAAACTGTCACACCACACTCTTCCTCATTCCTCCTCGACACTGCTCTCAATGAATCTAACAATGGTGGCAAAAGGGAATTTGCAGAGATAGTGCCATGCTCTCCCCTAAATAGTCTACCTGAGGTAAATAAGCAGTTAATTTGTGAAAGACATATGAATTTCCCACTGATGCTTAGTCATTCGACATAATGAATGGATACTATATGCTGGAAACCAATGTGAACAAAAGCATATGCAGGCTGGGTGTGGTAATGCATACCTGTTATCCCAGAACCTGGGAAGCTGAGGCAAGAGGATCGCTGAGAGTTCAAGGCCAGCAAGGACAATATAGTGAGTTCAAGGCCTGCCTGAGCTACATCGAGATACCTTGTCGCAAAACACCAACCAACAAACAAAAACCAAAAGCCTACACCTTTCAGAGAGACTGTAACATACAGAAACAACATAGGGGCCGGGAATATAGCTCAGCAGCATAAGTGCCTGTCTGGCAAGTGCATGGTCCCGAGTTCGATTCCTGGTACAGAAATAACAGTAGTGTTCTTTAGAAGGATTTGATGCCTTGACTAAGAGTCTGGCACTATTAAAAGCTGTGTCCTTCCCTATTACCACTGGTTCATTATTCAGTATGAACACACTGAAAGGCTGTAAAGGATACAAAGGGAGCATAAAGGTAGAACCTCAGGTTTCATCTCCTAGTACATACAGGCTGTAAAGGTCCTGAGTACCTAGTATCACACGGTAGCCCCAGCCACAGAACCTTGGAACATGCTCTCCATGTGCCAGGTAAGCCTTTCCTTTCCCTAGTTAATTCCTTGGGGAGGGGGGTGAACTCAGGTCATTAGAGCTGAGCTACACTCCCGGCTACCTCCCCTCCAAAACGGGGACTCACTAAATCAAGGTATTACCCAGGCTGGGCTCCAATTTATGGTCCTCCTGTCTCAGCCTCCCAGAGTGCTGGGATTAGAGCACACCTGGCTAATTTCTCAATTTTGATATTTCAATTCCAATGAAACTTATTTAGGGATGCCTCCATTTCTTCAGCAAGTTCCCCTTCTTTTTTTCACTGTCCCTTTGCCCCAAGTGTCTCTCCTAGAACTGCCACAAGCATTTGATGGCTGTGCAGTGCACACCTCCCTGCCAGGCTCAGTTCCATGTCAGTGACCCGGATTCACGCCGGTGCGTATCTCCACTAAGGGTCTATCCTCAGTATCTAGTCCAGCGATTGGCAAATACGCAGGCCATGATTAGATATTCTGGTCTTTTTTAAGAACAGCAAGCTTTAAATTAACTCACATACTTAAAAGCAGACGGCAATGCAGCCTATCTGAAAGAGTCACAGCTGACCGCGACCGGACAGGTATCAACCATCCCGTTAATTCTTACATCAAAGAGGCTCCCAGCGAGATTCCGCCCACCTGGGCTGTCCCTCTCCTTCCCATCCACCCCTGGAGATTAAACCTTCCCGAAACTCTCCGCTCCCAGCGGGTCCTCGGCCGCAGCCGCGCTCCCCCCAAGCTCCCGGTGCTCGACCAGTGCGCACCAGGCCACTCTACCTCCGGCGCTCCCGGGGGCCGCCAAAAGCCACTCCCGGGCCCTGGCCCGCTTTCCCAAGGCCACGCGGGGACTGGCCCCGGGACCAGCCGTACCTGCTGCCCTTACTCCAAGCCCCAGCCGCTCTCACGCACCAGCAGGGAGCTCCAGGAACGTTTGCTTCCCCCGGAGGCCTCTGTCTCGAGCTCCTCTCTCAGAGCCCACCGCTCCGCGCCCGCTATTACCTATTCGCTCAGACGCGCAGACGTAGCTGAACCCGCCCTAAGCCGCAGCCGGCTGGATCCCCTACAGCCGGCATTGCGGTATCCAATCACAACGCGCCAATGGAAAGTGCCCCACTACGCCTTACCCATCCAAGATGTGTGTGGTCAAGGGAAATGCCAATCAAACTAATTGCCAATGAACTTATTAGTTGTTTTCTGAAAGGGTGGTTCTAACTCGGCTGATGCAATGGCTGAGAAAGATGATTCGCTAGTCTTGTGACCAGATTGGATGGTAGGTTGAGGAGACCCGAGATTTTTTTTCCAGGTTGACAATAAGTATGTATCTATCAAGTAAGTATATAGTTTTCTTTTTCTTTCTTTCTTTCTTTCTTTCTTTCTTTCTTTCTTTCTTTCTTTCTTTCTTTCTTTCTTTCTTTCTTTCTTTCTTTTGTCTTTTTGAGACAGGGTCTCACTATGCAGTTCAGGCTGGTCTTGAGCTCACTTTGTAGCCCAGGCTGGTCTCGAACTCACCACGATCCTCCTGCCTCAGCCTCCCGAGTGCTGGGGTTACAGGCTTGAGCCACCACGCCCGACTTATATCTTTCACGTAAGGAGAATAGCCATCGTGTGCCACAATTTCCTCTTTTTGAGACTGCTTCTTTGTGCACTAAATCTTTTTCAATCCATTTCTCAAACCTACCAGGTTCTTTAGATTGTGCTTGCTTGTCTTTCTTCTTTTCTTCCTTTCTTCTTTGCACCTGGGATTGAACTCAGGGCCTACGTGCAAACCAGGCAAGCACTCTACCACTGAGCTACATCCCCAGCCCTTAGATGTGCTTTTTTCAACCCTCAAGGTCTGCACTAAGTAATTCTGGATTATAAGCTTTTTGATTTTTACATGTTTGTGAAAACAAATAACTAACTCATGAGGGAAACATTCCTGTGCTCCTCCGAAACTTTTCTGCATTTCCATCAATGATATTTTCGGGTGGGTGTTTTTCATTTGATGTGGCTAAAATCACTTCACTCCCAAGAACTCGAACAGAGATCAGCTTTTCTCATTTTCAGGTTTAACCTGGGCCTCAGGGTAACTCTGGCCCATCCAGCTCGAGGTCTTGCGCTGACATTTTGGTTTCCATATGCAAAGTGCTAATAATCAACACAGAAACGAAAGACATAGTAACTGCATTGGGTTGAGGGGACAGGTCTTCATATAGTTTTCTACATATTGGTTGCACGATGATATGCAGATTTCAAAGATATCCCAGCTGGGTACTGTGGACAGAACCCAAGGCCTTCACAAACCCAAGGCGTTTACATTGAGCTACCTCTCTGACTTTTTTTTTTTTTTTTTTTTTTGAGCCCAAGTCTCAATAAGTTGCCCAGGGACTCAAATTTGTAACGGGCAAAAGATTTATGTGATCTGAAGAGAAACCAGAGTATACAGTGTCTCAGATTTGTGATCCACCTGCCTCAGCCTCCTAGAGTCCTAGAGTTATAGGTCCAATTTTCACGTTTTCATGTATACACTTATTACACCTTCATTCTGATACATAATAAATGATATAACAGTTAAAAGACATCAGCCCTCTAATATGCAAAGATAATAGCTGGGTTGGGGATTTAGCTCAGCAGCACAAGCACCTGCCTGGCAAGTGTGAGGTCATGAGTTTGATTCCCAGTACCAAATAATAATGATGATAATATTTATAAGTGAGGCATTGTCAAACGTTTTACGCAGATCATTTAATTTTCCTTTTGTTTTCCTTTTGATATTAGGGATCCAACTCTCAACCTTGCTTTCCAGGCAGGTGCTTGTGCCTCTGAGCTGTATCTCTGGTCCTTAACTTCATTTTTAAACTGTTTATTAGGTTGCTGGTGATAGGGGAAAAATAACTCTCAACCTGTCAAATGTTGGATCTGCTGCCAAGTTTGTGACTTCATAACATTAAGGAAGGAAGTCATGAACCAAAGGAAGCAGTTAGGAGAATTTCATTGAAAATGAGGAGAAGAATGAATCCTGGATGTCCAGGAGGCATCCCAAGTGGGTGATCACTGAGGCTCCTTGATGGGGCAGTTTATACAGCAAAATCACAGTATGAGTACAATGTGGGTTAAGCTATAATTAACCTACAAGATACAGTAGGAAAATGAGTTACATAACAAGGGTATGTGGAAAGAATAAAGGCATTCTTGGAAGGGGATGTGTCCAGATGTTTGGTCACTTACATGTCTGATGCTTTCTGGGCTCATTGGACCAAGTAGTGCTGATTACACTGTAGTCAGCTGCCTATTCTCTCTTGGGAGGCTTGCAGGCCTGGCTCTTCAGATCTACCTCCAGCCACAGTCTTTGTATGTCATCTTCTGTGTGGACTTCCTCAAGGGCCAATCCTTCTCTGTCTATTCATCACTATCTAACTTAGCTGTCTATGATACTGGCACCCCCTTTTGCAAATAAGAAAACTGTCTTGCCCAAGTTCACACAAAAATAGTAAGTTACAGAGCCAGAATACAAATTTTTGTCTATTTAACTCCAAAGCCTATGTTTATTTTTAGAATTTATTTATTTATATTTATTATTATTATTATTATTTTGCAGGATCAGGGATCAAACTTGCGGCCTCAAGCTTGCCAGGCAGGCACTTATGCCAATGAGCTAAATCCCTGGCCCCCAAAGCCTATGTTTTTAACCATTTCTTTACTGTGGTGCTGATAGAACTTGGTTATAAACCTCAAAAAAAATTTTCATATGTAAAAGAACATCCTATATATATATCAAAAGTATCCTATATAACTAAAACATAAAACTCAAAAGCCAATTTAAAAAAAAAATCACTTGATTTAACTACCCAATTCCAGCAGCTCAGCAGTGGTAAATATCATACTTAATACTAATTTAAACTTTTCATCACTACAAAAAAACTTATAATGGATTATTTTTTAACCCCTTTGCAATACTAAGGATCAAATGCAGACTATTTGAGTGGTAGGCAAGCACTCCAACACCTAGCTACACTCCCAGCCCCCCAAAACCAGGATTTAAAAAGCTTGACCTATCTGAGGGATGCATATTCCTCATCTATTTTTATTAATCAAATGTGTTATATGTGTTAGTCCCTCAGGATCAGCATTTTAAAGAACAGACATTCCCCTCCCCTCAGGGAGCTTCCTGTTACAGAATCAGACATTCTGAAACCAATGACAAAAACGCCACGCAAGTGCACCCCCTGCAGGAGGCTAGAACTTGTCATCATGGCAACCTGGCCCTGGACGCATGCTCAAAACCCTGTTCCAACCCCTCAATTGATTGGCTGGCAGAGACCGGCTTCCAGGCCTCAGCCAATACCACTTGGGCTTGGTTTAGACTAGGATAGGCGGTTGAGGTAGTGTAACCGCCATGCTGAGCGACGATGGCTGGAGCTGCTGGCCGTTTCCGAGGCCGGCCCTGGGGACGATTTCCACTCACCCTGCCAGTGCACAGTGTAAGTATATGTCGGGGTAGAAACAGACTGTTTTTCACATTAAGGCATTTTCCTCATCCCTACTCTGAGGAGGAGGAGAAAGGAGTAATAATAGTGTTAATCGAACCTTCGCCGTAACCTAGGCTTGGGCCCAAGGCCTGAGCCCTGTGATTCTCCAGCGTTAAGGCCCCGTAAAGTTTGTACCGCAGGCCCAGGTCCAGTTCTGCTAGCGGTCTCTAGCCCTCCCCTCTCCATGTCCCACGTTGGACACCACATTCGACCATAGCAGAAGTCTCGTGTCGCTGATGGTAGCTGTTGGAGTGGATGTAGAGGACTCTAGAATCTTAGTACTTATTTTTGTTTTGGTTTTTACAGCAATTTTTTTTTTGAAACAGCATCTTACTAAATCTTGGGTTCAAACTTGTAACCCTCCTACCTCAGTCTCCCACAATCTGTATTGGGATTATAGGTGTGTGCCCTTGTGCTCAAGTTTGATACTTATTTTTAAGTGATTTTACTTTATTCTTATTATTTGGTGGTACTGGAAATCGAACCGAGGGCCTGCATACTGAACTACGTTTGAGCCCCATTCCTGCCTTGTTTAAATTGCCCAGCCTGGGGCTGGGGATTTAGCTCAGTGGCATAAGCACCTGCCTTCCAGGCACGCGGCTGTGAGTTCGCTCCCTGGTACCAAAAATATATATATAAAAAAAATAAATTGCCCAGCCTGGGCTTAAACTTGGCAGTCCTCCTATCTCAGCCTTCCAGAGTTCTAAGAGTACAGGCATGTACCACCAACACCGGGCTTGTTTTAGTAGATAAAGCAACACAAATTAATAGTTTGTACAGGAAGGATAAACACCAAATTCAGGGCAACTCTTGTCTCTTCAAAAGGGTGAATATAGTGAGAGCTTTAATTGAAGTGCTTTTGATGCTGGAGATCTAAACCAGGGCCTGATATATGCTCTGGAGATCTAAACCAGGGCCTGATATATGCTCAGCAGGTAGTGTCTACCACTGAGCCACACATCCCAGGCCCTCCCTTTCCCCATGTCTTGCTATGTAGTTTGTACTGGCCTTGAACTCACTGTGTAGCCCAGGCTGGCCTCAAATGTGTGGCAATCTTTTTGCCTTAGCCTTCCAGTTACTGGGATTACAGGAATGTGCCACTCTGCCTGGCTCCCAAGCCCATCTTGTTTTATTTCTTAAACCTTGTAGTAGAAAGTTAGGTATTTGTTATGTCCCCATTCTTGTTTGCCTGAAACCCAATTTTAAAAGGAAGGCATATACACAGAAAATAATTTCAGAGGATAGAATGTCCATAATAGTAAGGCAGTTTTTTCCTACACTAGCCTAGAACCTGTCACCCAAGAATCATCCTGTGATCATTTTTTATTGATAGTATCTCTGTTTGCAATAATATATATATATATCAATTCATGTTGGGAAATTAATATATATATATATATATATGCCCTCTTTGATTCCTCCTTCCATGTATTTTCTGTAGTATAGCATATGCAATGAGTTTAAATTTTGTTCTGTTGCACAAGTGGAACCTATTATATATAATCCTGTAACTTTTTGTTTGTGTTTTGTTTTTGAGACAGAGCCTCCTATGTAGTTCAGGTTGGCCTTGACCCACTGGGTAGCCCAGCCTGGCCTGGAACTCTCAGCAATCCTCAGCCTCACAAGTGCTATGATTACAGGTGTGCACCACCATACGTAGCCTCTCCTGTAGCTCTAATGATTTAATTTATTAAACTTTTTTTGAAAAAATCTTTAACCTGCTGAAACAACGTAAGTTTTCTGGCAAAATTTTCTTAGGATTCTCTCTGGCTTGAGTGATGTTCCCAACCTGTGTGTGCCTTTTTCTTTTTTGTACATACATACCTCCCCACCCTTGTTTGAGATTAAATTGTGAAAAATTGGCAGAATAAAAGACTTTAGAATTCATTTGCTTGGGTTGCAAGAAAGTGCCTGCCTTCTTTCTAGGGAAGTAATTAAGTTAGATTTGGGGAAATCAGGTGTCTCAATCTTTATTTTACATCATCTGAAAGCCAAAAATACTTCCTTTTTCAAAATTCTCCCAGTTACACAGTTTTTACATAGAAGAGCTGGGCTTCTAACCCCGGAAGGACTAACTCCAACAAAAATCATGTATTTGCTAATTAAACTGCTCTTGACAGTTTCTCCAGCAGCCATATCTGTTCAGTTCCACAAATGTGCTTTCTCTTTCTTGTCTATGATGCTCTACCTGCAGCAAGTTGCCTGTCATATTCTTTAAGTATTTTCAAAGCTACATTCCTGAAATTGGTGGTGTCACACTGCCTGGGTTGCTGGGGATCGGACTTGGGGCCTTCTTACAGACCTACATCCTTAGCACCTCTTCCGTTTTTTCCCTTAAATCTTTTTTTAATTAATTATTTGTTTATTTTGTCTTTTTGAGACAGGGTCTTGCTATGCAGTTCAGGCTGGCTTTGAGCTCACTTTGTAACCCAGGCTAGTCTTGAACTCACCAAGATCCTCCTGCCATGCCCGGTGTCTTTTCCCTTAAAGTTTAGGGCAAGTCTTGCTAAGTCCGCAAATTGCCCAGGCTGAACTTATTTTTTAGGTTTATTGGAGAATAGGAATTTATTGGAGAATTATTGGAAAATAAGAATAGTTTCTAAGTGACAGGAGGGGTCCCAAATGGGTTGCCAATCCAGGTGAGTTTGAACTTAGTCCTTCTGCCTTCGCCTACCAGGGTGCTGGCGTTTACACGTGTGTCCCATCACGCCCACCAAAAGTGGAACAAGTTCTTAACTAAAGGGAGTGTTTCACAGGGTTGAGGGTCCACATTTCTGTCTGGAAAATGAAACAACTCTTTATCCATTTGGACTCTGCAATGATTCTCTTTAAGTCAGTCTATGTCACCGTCTTCTAGGCCACGGTGTTGGGCGGGACAATCAGTTGATCCGAGCTTAGGCGTTGTAAGATAACTGCTCCGTTGGGTAAGAAAGGATGGACAGCACCGGAGGAGCAGTTCCGAAGGCAACCGGGTGACAGCCCAAAGGGGGTGAGTGCCAAGTCTGACGTCACTGCAGCGCGCCGCTTCCGGTCCTCCGCGCGGTAGCAAGTGGTTTCTCTCGGTGGGACCGGAGCCGGGCTTGCCCAGACCCTCCAGAGCCCACGATCGCAGCCCGTCTGCCCAGAGCCCGCCAGCGCCAGCGTCCCGCACGCTCCCGGGACCATGGCCACTGACTCGTGGGCTCTGGCGGTGGATGAGCAGGAAGCGGCTGCCGAGTCGGTGAGTTGGCTTCACCTGTAGAAGGAAGTGTGGGGGACTAGTTCTGGCCAGGGTCTTGGTCCCTGGGAAAAGACATTCTCTAAGTTGGCCGTCGCGGGGAGGGGAGGGGAGAGGAGGGATGGAGTCTTGACGTTAAAACTGATTTATCCAGCCACCTCCCAAGTTATGTAAATGCAGGTGGGTGCTCCCTGCCTATTTTTGGACCATAGCTTGCACAAAATGACCCTGGAAGATACATTACTTCCTTTTTTCCGTGTCATTTTTCACCTCCAAATTGGGACTTTGTCTTACTCCTATTTCTGTGCTTTCTATAGCATAGCATGCTCTAAGATGATGATGGGCCCAGAAGTCAGTAAATCTCCTGAGAAGCTTAACTTTGTTCTTGTTTTTCTAAGCCTGATACATTGTAAAAAAATTAAATATTGCTATGCGGAATTAATTTCCTCCTCCTAAACATTCTAAATTCTGGTAGAGCTTTGAATTTACTTCAGTTAATACTCCAGAACTCACAGAATTATCTTTTTTTTTTAATACAAAAAGTTTATTCTGACTCAGAACTTTATTTTTTATAGCTGATAAAATTATGAAACAGTTATGAAGCTGAGTGTGGTGGTGCAGTACTGCCTGTAATCATAGCACTTTGGAGGCTGAGGCAGGAGAGTTGCTGTGAGTTTGAGGCCAGCTGTGGCTACACATTGAAACTATTTGTCATAAAAAATAAAAGTGAAAGTTATGAATGTGCTTTTTAAAAATACTTTTGAGACAGGGTCTCATGAAGTTCAGGCTGGACTTGGACTCACTTTGTGGCCCACACTGGTTTTGAACTCACAACAATCCTCCTGCCTCAGCCTCTCGAGTGCTGGGATTACAGGAGTACACATCACACCCAGCTGAATGTACATATTTTTAAAAAGAAATAGTTTTTTCAAAGTGGTTCTGCCAAGCACAGTGGCATAGGCCTGTAATCCCAGCACTCAAGAGGCTGAGGCAGGAGAATTATAAGCCTCAACTACATAGCAAGACCCTGTTGCAAAAATCACAACAAAACAAAAAGCTAGTTATGGGCTGGGATTTAGCTCAGCAGTGCAAGCACCTGCCTGGTGAGTGTGAGGTCCTGAGTTTGATCCAAAACAAACAAACAAACTAGTGGTTCCTACCTGTTTTCCTTCCCAGAGGCAATGGTGTTTTCTCTTAAAACTAACTGATAGTATCTATTACCTTGTTGTCTAAGTAACATTCTTGTTTTACTGCTTGAACTTTTTGACATTTATTGATTTTTGGCTCTTTCCTCCTTCCTTTGCCATCATACATAGGTTTTTTATAAGCTATTTTTCATTGTAATACAAATTTAGTTACATTAGTATTGTTTATGTTGTCATACTTGTGCTAAATATTACTAAATACTTTTTACTTGTCTCAAACTTTTCTTGAAATCTTTGCTATTTTTGCTTCATGATTGATTGATTTGTTTTGTTCTATTTTTGTTTTTTTGACATAGGGTCTTGTTCTAATTTTTTTGGGGGGGGTACTGGGGCTCGAACTCATGACCTCAGGCAGGCACTTATGCCGCTGAGCTAAATCCCCAGCCCGTCTTCCCAATTTTTAAAGCATCGTTCTGTTGCCTTTTAGGTTTTTATTTTATGTTACTCTATTCTATTTTATTTTTGAGGCAGGGTCTCCCACTATGTTGTTCAGGCTGGTTTTGAACTCTATGTAGCCGAGGCTAGCCTGGAAGTCACAGCAATCCTCCTGCTTCAGCCTCTGGGTGCTAGAATTATAGGTGTGCACCCCAATGCCCAGCTCTTAGAGGTTTGTTTGTTTGTTTGTTTGGTACTGGGAATTGAACTCATGACCTCCTGCTTGCCAGGCAGGTACTTATGCCACTGAGCTAAATTCCCAGCCTCAACTCTTAGAGTTTTGTATTTGTTGAGATATATGAGACCATTTCTGACTCTTGCTATGTGGCTTGTTCTCATTCTAAACTTGGACAGTCTTCTGTTTGTCACCATTATTTAGAAAAGTCATAGCTGTCCCCAGGTGCTCAGGGCACTGAGGCAGGAATGTCATTTGAGTCCAGATGCTTTAGAGCTGTCTGGGTAAGAGAAACCCTGTCTCAAAAAAGAAAACTCAATGAGAATATATCTTGGTATGGGTCAGTTTTCTTTTTTTTCTTTTTTTGTACCGGGGATTGAACTCATGACCTTGTGCTTGCGAGGCAGGTGCTTAGGCCGCTGAGCTAAATCCCTGGCCCTTGGTGTGGGTCAGTTTTCATCCGTTTTCCTATGTACTGAATGGACCTCTTCAATCTGGAAAATACGAGGTAGACGTGGTGGTGCTTGTCTGTAATCCCAGTACACGGGAGGCTGAGGTAGGATCGTGAGTTCGGGGTCAGCCTGGGCAACTTAGCGGAACCCAGTCACTAACAAAAATGAAACATCAGTCTGTAAAACTTTTGTTACAGTAAATTTTCTGGAACAATTTCATTGTTAATTGTGTATCCTTTTTCTGTTTATTCTCTCTTTTCAAAACTCTTATTAGTTGTGAGATTAACTGGTTGATTGATTAGTTGGTTGATTTTTGTGGTGCTGCGTGTCAGAGCTCCACACATTAGGCAAATGCTCTAAAATTGAGGTACACCTCCATAACTCTTCTTTGTTGAATGTTGACTCTTTTGGACTAGACCTGGAATTTTTTTGGTTTAGATTTATAGAGATAGAATGTACATATAATAAAATTAACTCTTGCACCAGGTATGGTGCTGCACCCCTATAATTCTAGCACTTGGGAAGCTGAGGCAAGAGAATCGCGAATTTGAGACCATCCTATGTTTATATAGTGAGTTCAAAACCAGCCTGGACTACATAATGAGACCTTGTCTCAAACAAATTAACTGTTGTTTGTGGTACAGTTCTGTGTTTTGTCATACATTTGTGTGACCACCACCACAGTCAGTGAATAGAACAGTGATGGTGAACCTTGTGGAGCTTTCAGTGATTTTTAAACAGCTGGTTGCAATGCACATGCCTTTGGTTTGCTCTGCCCTCACAAAAGGTGCCTGAATTTCTCTGCAGTCACCCCTTCTCTCAAAACTGCTGATTTGTTCGCTGTCATTATACTTTTGCCTTTTCTAAATTGTCACAAGATACGATTGTACCATATGTAAAAGTCTTAATTTTTCACTAGCAGAATGCATTTGAAATTCAACCTCATTGTTGCATGTATTAGAAGGTCTCTTTTTGTGATTTCCCCCTTGCTTTGGTGATACTGTAGTACTTGGGAGACTGAGGCAGAAAGATCATAAGCCAGCTTAGGCAATTTATTGAGACTGTTCAAAAATTAAAAATAAAAAGAGCTGGGGATGTAACTTATTGATAGAATACCCCTGAGTTTGATCCTCAGCACTGTAAAACAAAACAAAAAAAATCTGTCATTGAGTGTCTCTCTCCTTTTTTTTTTTGAAACAAGATCTCACTATGCAGTTCAGGCTGGCCTTGAACTCACAGAAGTCCTCCTGCCTCAGCCTCACGAGTGCTGGGATTACAGGCATGCACCACCACACCTGGCTTGAATGTTTTTATGATTAAATATTAAAATGGTCTATACTTTGTACCTCAACTTATACATACACCTCAGCCCTGGTACATATTTTAGGTATTAATTATCATCATAGGATTACGAACCAGCCTCTCCTATAAATACTACCAGTAAATCAATCTGTATATCTCTATTTCTCTCCTCTCCTTCCCTCCCTCTCTCCCTTTCTTCCTTATAGAATCTGTTACTTGGAAGTTCAGTTCATGAGAACAAAATGGGTTTTGGGAACCTAGCATTTCCTTTAGTGTGTCCTATCTCCCTGTCCTCCCCGCCAACACTGGGGATTAAACCCAGGGTCCCACACAGCTAGGCATCTATTCTGCCACTGAGCTACTTCCCCAGCCCTCCCTCTCTCCTAAAAATTCTTGCTGGGCATGGTGGCATACATCTACAGTCCCAGCACTTGGAATGAGGAGGCTGAAGAATTGCTGTTGTGTTTGAGGCCAGCCTGAACTGCATAGTGAGACCCTGTCTCATACAACAAAACAAAACAAAAAAGACTGTTCTCTGCCCTTCAGAATTAATGGAGAATTTTTATGACTTTATGATGATTCATTTTTTTGCCATTTTCCTTCCCAGTTATCTTTCCAGTATGTATTCCCTCTACTTCCCTCCAACCCAAATCAGTACAGGCCAAGACAAGAAACTTTGTACCAGTACCATGAGTAAAAGTGAGGTCCCTTCATTCCCAACAAACCACCTCTATGACCAGCTTTCTCGTTGCTGGGACAAAATACTGGACAGCCACAGCATAAAAGAGGAGAGATTTAATTTGACTCAACTCAGATTTCAGGCCATGATTGCACGCCCCAAGTCAGGAACATCATGGCAGAAGAGGGAGGGGAGCAGAGTTGTTCACATCATAGCAGCCAGGAAGCAGAGCCCTGGAGAAGAGCACCAGCTAGTGAGACACCCTCCAAAAGCCTAGTGAAGCCCTGCTCCTCCAGCTTGGTGCCGTTGCCTCACAGTGATTCAGCTGTGCACATCCTTTGTATTAATTCACTGAGGAATGTAGTGCCTCCACGATCCCGTCACCTCTCCAGGAGTTTTTTAATCCTGTCAAGATGGGGCTGGTAGCGCACAGTTGTAATCTAAGCACTCAGAGAATGAGGCAGGAGTATCACAACTTCAAGCCCAGGCTGGATGATCTAACAAAATCCTGTGCCAAAATAAAGAAGTATGGGGTGGAGGGTTGCTCGGGATGTAGCTCATTGTGAAGGCCTAGAATCAATCCCCAGTACTACAAACCTGTCTCTCTACCTTTCCTCTTTCATTCTTGGACATGACGAAAACAGAAATGAGCCTCAAGACGTGAAGAATGTGGTGGTAGTTTAAGACATAACGATTTCTCCATGCATGATGATGCATGCCTATAATCCCAGCATTTGAGAGACTGAGACAGGAAGATCACCACGAGTTCGAGGCCAGCCTTGACTACATAGTGAGTTCAAGGCCAACCTGATGTACATACTGAGATCCTATCTCCAAAAATTTTTTAAAAAGAAAAGAACTATTTTATTGGGGTGGTTTTTATTTTGTTCTTTTGTTTTTTTAACTATATACCGAGACTCAAACACTCCCCTCTCAAATTACAGAAATAACCTTTCAAGATATTTACATTCTAAAAAAAAGATAAGATGGCTAGGGTATACCTAAATTTACAGTGTTTGACAAAATCCTAGTGATTTTTTCATTGAATTCTTTCTTTAATCTGCCTCTTCCTTTCTAGTCCTATCTCCGGATGGTGGATGTTTTAATGACATAGTGTGCCTTATGCCTTAGGATGTTCCCAGTTAAAATGTTAGGCACCTAGCACAAGGCTGACACTGCCTGATACTTCCTGTCAGCATGCTGCAGTGCTTTGGCTCAGACATATCCTGCAGCATAACTGAGACCTACCCACAGGTGCCTTGAGTTTGCTACTCAGTTCTCTGTCTAAAGTGAGGCTGCATTGGTCAATCAGTGTCCCTTTAAATTTCCTTGTTTGGAACATGAGAGAATGACAAGTGTGAGGATATGCCACTGGATCTTTGTAATTGGGGCATTATACAAACTCACAAATTATAATTCTTTCTACAAAGTATAATTATGAAGTATAGATTTCAAGCTCCTTGTAATGATTTTTTCCCCTACTGCTGTATTTATAGGAAATCTTATTCTCATTGAGATACTCAATAACCAGCTGGATGTAGTGGTATATGCATGTAATAATAGCACTTGGGAGACTGAGACTGAAGAACTATCTTAAGTTTGAGGGCAGTCTGGACTACATAGTGAGTTCAAGGCCAGCCTGAGGTGCACAATGAATCCTGTCTCAAAGAATGAAAATAAGTAAGCAAAAGGAACCAAATAGAACCACCTAAAGAGTGAGGCATTGCTAGTGAGTACACTTAATGAATAGATTTTAAGAGAAGGGCGCTTTTCTTCCCTCTTAAGGAGGCTTTGTTGACTCAAAATATTTTAAGTGATTTTCCTGACATTTATCCCTCCCTTTACCATTTTCTTCATTTAGTTGAGCAACTTGCATCTAAAGGAAGAGAAAATCAGACCAGATGCCAATGGTGAGTAAATAAAAGCTAGTTTGGCAACAAATGTGATTTCGTTTAGTACTGTATTTCTGTTTTAGCATAACAACTACTTGGGAGGAGAAATTGTATTTGTACTAGACAGGTCTAGCAGATATTGACATTTGTTTGATTTGGGAATCAGTAAACTGGATGTTTGACCAAAGTGTGTTCTGTATAAGAGGATATCAAAAGGATTATAAATTATTATGTTTATTACTCGTCATCAGAGCTTATTGCCAAGAATTATTTGTTGCTTTTTGAAAACTTCTAAATGAATGGGGAATGTAACATTTACCTTACTTTGAATTCATTTAATCTTTTTCTGAACATTTTTGCATGACTACATTATGTATTTCTGCTAACAACAGTGTAAAACATAGGGTTTTAGTGACATTATGTTCACATATTAAGAGAACATGCTATGCATATACTCTTTTTTTTTTTTTTTTTTTTTTTTTGACAGGGTTTTTCTTTGCAGTCTAGGTTGGCCTTGAACTTAGTTTTTTGTTGTTCTTGTTGTTTTAAACTATAACAAAATTTTAAAGCACATCAATTAGAGGTGAACTCAGTTTGTAGCCCATGGTGATCTCAAACTCAACAGCAATCCTTCTACCTCAGCCTCCTGAGTTACTGGGATTATAGGTGTGTGCCCTTGTGTCAAGCCTGCACAAATATTTTTGTGGTTTCTGATCATAGCCATTGTAATTATCTTTCTATACTGTTGCAGAAATATTGAGTATGAGGGATAAGGGAACCTGGAATTTAATATAAGCAATAGTATTGTAAAACTTTATTTAAGGAGGATAGGCATGGTGCACACTTATAATCCTTACACTCAGGAGGCTGAGGCAGAAAGATTGCTACAAGTTCAAGGACAGTGTGAACTGCCTAGCAAGACCCTGTCTCAAAAACAAAACAAAACATCACATCCTTTATTTTAGCAGTGGCTTGCTTTTTGCTTTCCTCTCTGTCTCTGTCTCTCTCTCTCTCTTTTTTTGAGGGGGAGTAGGGTTTGGTCTTTAGGCCTTTACATTTTTGTAGTCCTAGAGTTTGAGTTGTCTCCATTATTGGGTGGAGCATGTGATTTTGATTGATGATTACTTTGTGTCTGATAAAGGTGCTGTTGTCAAGACCAATGTTAATGAAGAGAAAACAGATGAAGAAGAGAAAGGTAACACAACCTTAAAGTTATATAAATGAGCTTCTAAGAAACCGAGTTAGCATAGGATTCATTTTTTGGCTCTTTAGTCTGAGTTGGAGTATTAGATTTTCAATTTAAATAATCAGTAGAGGAAGGTTAACAATGGTTAACATTTAGAGAAATTTTACATTGAACTACTGATGTACTTCAGCAGCAGCAGAAAATATTCCCTGACTGGTTTTCTTGGATAGGCTTTATAAAGAAAATTTTAGCTGGGTGTGGGGTGCATATCTGTATTCCAGGTCCTCTGAGACTCTTAGGTACTATCATGGCAAGTTCCATCCCAGGCTGGTCAACTTACCAACCCTGTCTCAAACTAAAACATACAGGAAAGGAGTGGGAGCTCCTTGGGAAGATCCTGGGTTCAATCAGCTCCCAGTACTTAAAAAAATTTTAAGTGTATCCCCATTATCTAATAAAATTAAGCTTAGTGATATTTTTGCATATTTAACATGGATGACAAGATTTTTTTGAGACAAGGTCTTGCTTTGTAGTTTAGGCTGATCTTGAACTCAGTATGTGGCTCAGGGTGGCCTCAAACTCACAGTGATCCTTCTGCCTCTGCCTCCCAAATACTGGAAGTGCTGGGATTATAGGCATGTCTGGATTGGATGACAAGATGCAAACAACAAATACCGTATCAAGATACAGATTTTATTAATTCCTGGGTTTTCTTTTTCTTCATTGTGATGTATTTGTTAAACTAATAATTTTAAATATGCCGGGCGTGGTGGCTCACACCTGTAATCCCAGCACTCGGGAGGCTGAGGCAGGAAGATCGTTGTAAGTTTGAGCTACAAAGTGAGCTCAAGGCCTGCCCAAACTGCATAGAGAGATCCTGTCTCAAAAAGACAATAAATAAATAAATAAACATATATTAAATGCAAATTGGGATCTAGACAGGAGGAATAAATAACCTCAAAAAGTAGGACTGTTAAAAAAAAAAAGTAGGTGTGTTGTAATAGAATTCTAAAGAATATGAGGCCAAAAAAGATGATGTATTATTATGTATAATGGAGATTAAAGTCAGGGCCTTTGCACTGAACTACGTATGTAGTCCTTTTTATTTTGTGGAACAGTCTCACTAAGTTGACCAGGCTCAAACTTAACTTGAGATCCTCCTGTCTTGGCCTCTCTCAGTATGCTGACATTACAAAATGTGCCATTATACCTGACTAACCTGTCTCCTTAATGGAATATGCTAAGCTAGACACAATGCCAAATCACTGGGGAAAAGCTATTTTACTTTTTTTTTTTTTTTGTACAAGAAATCGAACTCACAACCTCATGCTTGCCAGGCAGAAAATCTATTCTTTATTTATAAGTCAAAACTTCACCAGGATAGGGCTGGAGGTTTAACTAAGTGGCATAAATGCCTGCCTGGCAAGTGTGAGGTCGTGAGTTTGATCCCTGGTACCAAAAAAAACAAAAACAAAACTTCACCAGGGATATAGCTTAGCGGCACAGCGCCTGCCTGCCTCATAGATGTGAGGTCCTGAGTTTGATTCCTGGTACCAAAACAAAACAAAACCCTTTGATATACATTGAATTGGAAGGCCCAGTAAAATTCATGTTATTACTTGAGATATCAAAGGTGACTAAATTCAAAAGAGCTCATAGTAAATTTCACAAACATTTAAAAGTCTTTGCCCTTTTTTTTTTTTTTTTTTTTTTTTAACAACAGAGGACAGAGCTGCCCAGTCTTTACTCAACAAGCTGATCAGAAGCAACCTTGTGGATAGCACAAACCAAGTAGAAGTCCTGCAGCGGGACCCCAATTCCCCTCTCTACTCAGTGAAGTCTTTTGAAGAGCTCTGCCTGTGAGTATTTACTTCCTGATTCTTCTTTCTGCATTTAAATAGAGATGCTTACCCTGTAATCGTTTTTAATATAGCAGAACATTGTTGGCTAATGTGAGGTCAATAAGTGGAGTTAGCTGCTTTGGGGAATTAAATAAAATTTCCAGGTAATCCGTAAAGACTTTTGATGGATTCATACGTTATATTTAACTTATTGTTATTTGCAAACTAACACTGAAAGAGAGAAAAACAATCTCCCAGATGTTTTTTGCATTCATTAATCAGAGACTGACTTTTATTTTTAATGATTTTTCTAGAAAACCACAGCTTCTCCAGGGAGTCTATGCTATGGGTTTTAACCGTCCATCTAAAATACAAGAGAACGCACTGCCTTTGATGCTTGCTGAGCCGTATGTATCCTGATATAACTCTTATTTTTTTCCCTCCCTCTCTCACTCTCCTTTCTTCCTTCCTTCCTTTTGGGACATGGTCTCAGTATGCAGTACAGGCTGGCCTTAAACTCACTACGTAGCCCAGGCAGAACTCCCAGTGATCCTCTTGCCTCAACCTCCTAAGTGCTGGGAGTATAGTCAGGGGCCACCATGCCCAGCATTTTTCTGTTTTTAAGAACTTTTACTTTCAAGCCCCTTTATTTTATTTATTTTTTGTATGTATGTGTGTGGTACTAGAAACCGAATCCAGTGCCTTGCATGTGCTAGGCAAGTACTCTGCTGCTGAGCTGCATTCTCTGGGCTAAAACTGTTCTATTATCCTGCTTCATTCTCCTAAGTAGCTGGATTATAAGCATATGCCACCATAGCTGTCTGTTCTTTATTTGTTTGTTTGGTTTTTGGTACGGGGGAATCAAACTCAAGACTGCCTGCCTGCAGGCGCTTTTGCTACTGAGCTAAATCCCCAGCTCTCTTTATTTGTACTAAGTAGCAACTCCCTAACATGTGTGCTTCTGAACAGTTTATTTTCCTGTGCAGTTCACAGAACTTAATCGCCCAGTCTCAATCTGGTACTGGCAAAACAGCTGCCTTTGTATTGGCCATGCTCAGCCAAGTAGAACCTGCAAACAGATACCCCCAGGTAAGGACTTAGTGAATTTGGTTTTCTTATTAACAAGTACCTAGAAAAAGAATTCTATTTGATGGATTAAAATTTAGTCTGTTATGGCTTTTTCATAAGCTGGAGCTGAAGCACCCATGGTATGGTGGATCTTTTGGTCATAACAAAAAATCTTACTCCACTTTTCCATGATTTGCCAGTTCTGGGCTACTGCTGACAGACTTGACTCTCACTTGCAGGAAAAGCCTCTATCTGCAGCTGTCATCCATTAGAAAATTGTCACAACTTTCTGAGTAAGTGAAAAGGAAGCACATTTCCATTTGGAATTTCAGATCCTTGCTAATGGGAGGTATTTGTGCTTCAGTGGCCCATAGTTGTTTACAGTTTTTTTAGCTAGCCAGAGTTCTGAACCCATTGGATTCTGACTTACCAGCTCTGCAGCTGAAACAATCAAATCTTACATACTTTAAATATGTATTCTTTCCTTGAGCCTCAGATGGAAAAATGACTAGGTTCTAATGGTAATTACCCTTGGCAAGAGATTTTTGTCTTGAACTCTCATTCTACACTCTTTCCCTACCAGTGTCTGTGCCTCTCTCCAACATATGAGCTTGCCCTTCAAACAGGAAAAGTGATTGAACAGATGGGTAAATTTTACCCTGAACTGAAGTTAGCTTATGCTGTTCGAGGCAATAAATGTGAGTATGAGTATGTGATACTGAATCATTAACTTGCTGGTATCATTTCTTATTGGTATGAAAAATTCCAAATATACACAGTATTTAAAATAGTGCTATAAGAATGTGATCATTATATCTAAATCTAAATGTACCAATAAAATCTCCTTGAAAAAGTAAAATAGTACAAGGAAGCCACACATTGGCATACATTTGTAATTTCAGCACTCTGAGAAGTGGAGGCAGGAGGGTCACAATTTTGAAACTAACCTGGGCAACTTATCAAGACTCTTTTCAAAATAAAAGACCTAAAAAAAATTAAAATTAAAAAAATTTAAAATTAAAAATAAAAGACCTGGGGATATAATTTGGTGGTAAATATCCTTGGGTTTAAACAATCTTAGGTTCAGTTACCACAAATAAATAAGTAAATAAATACAAACAAGCCAAGTGTATCACACCTGTAATATCAGATAACTTCTCTGGGAGGCTGAGGCAAGAGGATCACAAGTACAAGTCCAGTGTGGACAATTTAGCAACTCAGTGAGAGCTCATCTCACAAACTAAAAAAAAAAATGGCTAGTAATATAGCTCAGTGCCACACACGCATACCAAAATTTTTTTTGTTTTTATTGTTTATATCTTTACCATATATTTTCATCATTTTTGTCTCTGTGTCCGAGGTGCTATCGTTATCTTCCTCCAAAATACAAATGCAAACAAAAATAGTAGGATTAAGATGAGTGTGATGATTCATAGCTGTAATCTCAGCACTGTGGGAGGTGGAGCCAGGAAGATTGTGAGTTGAGCTGACCCTGGCAACTTAGTGACTTAGTGAGACCCTGTCTCAAAACAAAAAATTAAAAAATCTTTAGGGATATAGCTCAGTGCAAAGGCTCTAGTTTCAATCTGCAGTAATAGCCAATAACTGAAAGAAAAATAAAAAAATTAGCATTAAATGCAGAAGTTGGAAAGCTGACTTTTCCTTGGAAACACCCTCAGCAAACATCTCCTCTTCACAGTGGAAAGAGGTCAGAAAATCAGTGAGCAGATTGTCATTGGCACCCCCGGGACTGTCCTGGACTGGTGCTCCAAACTCAAGTTCATTGACCCCAAAAAGATCAAGGTGTTTGTGCTGGATGAAGCCGACGTGATGATAGCCACTCAGGGCCACCAGGACCAGAGCATCCGCATCCAGAGGTAGGAGCTCAGGCCAGGAGGAGCTCCTGGGGCCTCCTCTTCCTTCTGTGGGGTTCTCTCCTCTGGGCCATGCAGCAGTGTTGGCCTGCAGGTCCATCTGCACATCAGCACTGACTGTCCTCTCAGCCCAGGTCGTGACAGGACACCTGGGACCTATGCCACCCCCGCGCCTGCTGGGGTTCGAGCCCATCTGAGCCCAGGAGACTGGGCTTCTGTGCCTTGCAGTGACACTAGGGGCCTTGCAGGATGCTGCCCAGGAACTGCCAGATGCTGCTTTTCTCTGCCACCTTTGAAGACTCTGTGTGGAAGTTTGCCCAGAAGGTGGTCCCAGACCCCAACATCATCAAACTGAAGCGCGAGGAGGAGACACTGGACACCATCAAGCAGTATTATGTCCTGTGCAGCAACAGGGACGAGAAGTTCCAGGCCTTGTGCAACCTCTATGGGGCTATCACCATTGCTCAAGCCATGATTTTCTGCCACGTGAGTAGCAGTGGGGGCTGTGGAGGCTTCTCTGTCCCCTCCCTGGCCAGCCCCACCCCCTGCTTAAGAGGATCAGATTCAATGGTGTGAAAATGGCAAAGTCTTAGGTTGTTGAGTTTAAGGGGAAGACTTTCTGGTGAGCCAAGCCTTCTTTGATCCCACTTCTTAGAAACTGCTTATGGGGAAAAAATATAACATCCAATAAAATAATTTTTAAACATTAAGGATATGACTATTTAGAAATGGAGACCTTTGAAGGCAATCTTCTAAGAGGGAAAAGTAAGAGGAGTTGATTCATCCAAGCAAATCATGTGGCTAAGATTCTGTGCATGAGAAATTTAAATCCTAATGTGCTTAGTGAATTATTCAGAGGCTTGGGTCTTTTTTTTTTTTTTTTTGTCTTTTTGAGACAGGGTCTCTCGATGCACTTCAGGCTGACCTTGAGCTCACTTTGTAGCCTAGACTGGTCTCGAACTTGCAACGATCCTCCTGCCTCAGCCTCCCAAGTGCTGGGATTGCAAGCGTGAGCCACCACGCCCAGCTGAGGCTTATATTTTAATTGTGTTGTGTTTTCATGGGGATCTTTGCCTGATTTTTATATTGGTCTTCATTCAGACCCGCAAAACTGCTAGTTGGCTGGCAGCAGAGCTCTCAAAAGAAGGCCATCAGGTGGCTCTACTGAGTGGTGAGATGATGGTGGAGCAGAGGGCAGCAGTGATCGAGCGCTTCCGAAAGGGCAAAGAGAAGGTGCTGGTGACCACCAATGTGTGCGCCCGAGGTGAGCAGAGACAGCCCCGCTCTGCCAGGCCCA
>PVLA01008945.1:0-44663 GCA_004027455.1 Hydrochoerus hydrochaeris
TCACCCCGCTGGTATAGACTTTCTAGCTTCCACCGCTGACCTTTGGCCCTTCCCAGCACGGATCCATAAAACAGACTGGCGAGAGTCCTCGTGGGCTCTCGCCCTCCAGGTGGACCCGTGGGAGGCGCTGTCATGGGCTCTGGGTCTTCATCTGGACTCATGCAGGACATTTCTTGGGATCCAGGCCCTTGGCTGAATATTCTGGGTCTTTAGTGTTGTGGACAGATTTCCTACACTTTCTTCTGTTAACTCTGGGTGACCATCATAAATAATATAAATTCTGTGTCCCGATTCTAATTGTTCTCACAACCCCTGACTACAATAGTAACTGAAATGAAAAACTCACTGGGAGACTTCAAAAGTAAGTCAAAGATAAACAAAAATGGCAAATGTACAACTAGATGGATTTAAAAAAAAGAGAGTGAAGATATAAGTTAAAACAAAAATGAAAGCAAGTCTAATGTTTCTGACCTTACACATACAAAAGGAAGTATAGGACTGTGATATGAGCAATTGTATGTCAACAGATTAGATAATCTAGAAAAAATGTACAAAGCCTTTGCTTGTGGTTTAGATAAAAAACTATTTCCCACTGTGTTAAAGTTTAGTTGCTGATGGAATTTGGGGAGTCACTGGTCCGTGAGTAAATCTACCTGTGCATAACTTCACCAGTAAAAATCTACTTTTGGGGTATCAGAAGATGAAGTAACATTTATTTTACATCATAACAGCCTCAAATCTCAAAAGTACTTATTCTGGTAGTTCAAATGCACTAAAGAAAACCCACAGAGAACTTAATTCAAATGAACAAAGTTAATGATGGGCATCACAGGTAGCACTGTAATCCGGTTCCCTGTGGCCACAGGTTCAGTCCTCACTAAGATCCAAGTGTGCATTGTACCACAGGAGGGATTTGGTGACCTGCTGGATCAACTGGGAGTCAGAACTTGGATGGTGCCCAGTGGTCACCTGGCCTTCATAGGCACTGCTGTTCGTGGCCTGCTGCAGTGATGTTTCAGATCTTCTAGAACCAAGGGTAGTTCAGAACCAGTGCCCAGGGGTCCCTGAAATGTCTGATCATTCATTGTCCCCACTGTATGATTACTCTAGTAACATGCCATAAGTCTCTTTGGCCTTTGGCAGGACGGGAGAAAGATTAACAGGATAACTTTTTGGTAATGACCCAGGGTCTTTCCTCAAAGCTATCTAGCCTTCCTTTCATTCATTGTTTCCTGTCTCTGTAAACTAGAAATGCGTCTGTGGATTGGTTGAGACACTGTGTTTTTGTGTTGCAACAACTTGCAAAGGATTTTTATTCATTTGCTCTGAAATTTTCTGCTTATATAAATCCAATAAAAATGTAGTTGGTTGCTTCTCTGTTTCACTTCTGGGAACGCCATAGTTAGCCAACATTAGGTCTACAGGAGACAGAACATTCTCCTCTGGCTGGATTTCAGCCTGGTTAGGGGCCTCCAGTCCAAAGTCTGTGGTGAGGCTTTTTGCCCCCATTGTCTTGCTTAATAACTGCATCCCTGAAAGACATTATAATTTCTACAGGCTACACAGGATTAGTTTTCTCAAGTAGAGATGCAGAGGCCAACGTCATAGTGAGGGTGGAGGTGATGGCTTTACCACTGAAAATAGTACCACTGAAGATGGCCAAACAATCTGCCCAGAATTTAGAAGTGCAATGACTTCAGCCTTATCGGATCCCTCCCAAATATTTCCATCCCACTTATGGGATCTCATCCTTTTCTGGCCAGTGCTATCACTTGAACTGCAGATACTCTTTGCAATGGAGAATTAAATTTGTGCTACAGTTGAGCCAAGTGCATCATGAAATACTGAGTGTGATTTCTAGCATCTTCAGTCTTTAGCTACAGAAGAGAAAATTCTTATTCAGAACACAGGTAGAAGTCTTCAGCTTATGTGTGTCTAGAGCTCAGAGTCTGAGTCTTTGAGTTCACTCTTTTTTCTTTATTGCCCTATCTAGATATGCTAAGATCAACCAGCCAACATCTTATTTCATACTTTTCCAAAAATATTCTGAAGCATTGTTTATAAAGTCCCTAAATTAATTGCATCCTACAAGTGCTGTGTTAGGAAAACAAACAGGTTATGCTGCATATTAGTCTACACCCTGGACTGTCAGTGTGCTTTACATTATCAGAAAGATAACTTCAGACCTGAAAAAATTAGTGAGCCTACTGCAGGAACTGCTACATCAATTCGGGCAATTATCCCTACAATTCTGATTCTTTAGGACCATTCTTCGTACTAAAATCTGTATCAGCTAAGGTTCTCTAGAGCCCAGCAGGTCTTTGGTAACAAACAGTGCAGGGGTTACATGGAAGACACTTTTCTCAAAAACTGGGGTTGGGGTGTTCAAAATGATGCAAGTGTATTGCATTTATTGTGTACTTTAATTTTATTATCATTACCTCATGATCTGGGATGAAATAACTCTACCACTCACCATAATTCAGATTCTTTGGGAGCCCTGGGTATTGTTTTACAACAAATAGTCCCACCCAAGGGTGATGGGAGACAGTGACGTATGAGATATTTTGCTTATGTCCTGTCTACTCCGTAACATCAGTGTGGTTGCTCTGAGTGCAGAAAACTTTGCTTCACAAAGACAGGAGGACATGAGAGGTAGAAGTAGGTTTTTCAGTGCTTTCATGGCAGTCTTGGGATATTACACTCTAACTTCAGTCCAGAACCTATGGAGGTTTGAAGTTGTCCCCAACATACTTTTAAGGCCACCATCATTTGTGATTTCAAGCAGTTGGTTCTCTTCTCACACAGGCAAAGGTGAGTCACCTGGCTTATTACACAAAAATCATGGACCCATTCCCTATCAAGTTCAGGAATCTTTTATGGGTAGGAATCAAACTCATTTGAAAGCTGAGATAGGTGGTCATGTAATCGCTAGGAGAAAGAAGGTCTAACTTATTCGCTTTTGAAAAAGTAGCTACTATTTGAAATATAACAAAAATTCCAATATTCACTCATTGCTCCCATATAGCAGTTTAGTTTTTAATGCAGCCACTTTATCTGTCTACATGAACACAGTTGTCATTCCTCCATGAAGTGACAGATTGAATTCACTGAGCAGGTTGAATATGTCACACAAGTAAGCACATGTTGTAACTCAATCTGTGTCACCAAGTTGGATTTCTACTGGTGACTGTTTTTGTAAATAAATCTTTAAAACAGCTCTTGCAGTTCAAAGAAATTTGGCAAGTGATCTACTTTTAGAAAGACATCTCACATCTTTGGATGAGGAGAACTTGTGCTCTGTGCCAATCTTCTCTTAGGGCTGAATGAATAGAAATGCTTAAGCATTTCTCTCTGAATGAATCTGCATAGACTCACTTATAGAATTGACTTCTTTGACTCAAGTTGATGGCAGCAAAACTTACCTGCTTCATCAGACCGGGGCTCTCCAAAAAAGAGGTACAAATTAGGGTGTAGGGCCTCACACCTGTAATCCCAGCACTCTGCACAGCTGAGGCTGCATGGTGAAAAGTTGGCAATCAGCATAGGCAACTCAGTGAGATGCTGTCTCAATATAAAAAGTGAAAAATGGCTGGGGAAAGAACCTGGGTTCAGTGCAAAGAACCTGGGTTCAAAATGCAGTATCACCGCTGACATACACATGCAGAAATGTGCAACAGCTTTCATCTTAGTTCTCCTTCTAATCCACCAAGCTGTTAAATGGTGCTGCCCAAAGTGGAAGTGGATCTCCTCCCTGAGTTTGTGCTTGCAAATCAACTCTGGGAACCCCACCCCCACACCCTGCCCACACGCGCACACATGCACATTCTCACACACACAAGCGTGCTTTACTAATCTTGTGCTTCTTAGTGCAGTAAAGTAACAAGTCACAATTAATGGTTCCATAGGACTTGGGAATAACTTATACCCATCTATAATTGGTCTTGTAACATATTCATTGCAAAGTTGAGAGCTACTGCACACCATATTAAAGCTTCATGGTGTCACTAATGATCTATTTCAGAATATGGAGTCCTGCACATGTGTATTTGCATAATCAAGTATTAGAAGGAAAGAGTATTCTATTTTCTTTATGTAAAATATCTGAAAAAACCTCAGATATAGATCCTTATGCATTCCAAAACCATAGTTTTCTTGGTCCTGATGATTAATAATAATAACAAGACAAACACAACTTCTAGGAAGGATCTATCTAAGGAAAACATTTATACATGCTTTATCCAATGGACACTCTTTTTTCTTTCCAAAATATCAAGTTTAGCCATATTTTGAAGCATGTATTAAATTCATTGTCACTCCTAATAATTGCAAAAGGAAAAGTAGAATATATTTTGTGTTTTTTCAAGGCTTATACATTGTAAAAATAATTATAAAATAAATGCATGATATACTTTTTATCCTATCTATAAAAGCTCATGAAAGTTCAAGAGAAAAGATATTACCATAAAACCTATAGGCATTAACTAACAATCAATACACACTTACAATGTAACTAACTTCAAATGTGGGATAATAATTATTGTGATCCTTCTGTATTGTAGGAGGATAAAATATTTAATTACCTATGATTGAATTTTCCAAGTCATATTATGTGAATAAAGTCATATTATGTGTGTATCTCTCTGTGTGTGTGTGTGTGTGTGTGTGACTCAGGGTAGGAGAGCAAAGAAGGAAACTGGGAGTCATTACACTTTGCTTTGTGAACTCCTTGGTCAAGCTGCAGCCCTGAGGTATGGAAATGTGTGACGTTATGTCTATTGCTATGTCAGGCTGATTATTCGGGTGTGTTACTGGCCTATTATAAGTCATGAACTAAGTACCTGTGATGCTGCCTAAGCAGTTTGCTTTTGAGGGTTGCTCATTGAGAAAAAGTGTGCAATACCTGCCGCACTTTAAAAGTGAAAAGAATTAACATTTAGCAAAAATCTTAAAGTTGGCTCTGTTAATCTCATAAAATTACAGAAAAATACATAAATAGTCAGACTCAGAAACAGACATCTCTGAGCGGTAAAAGGCTGAAAAATCTGTAGCAGCAGATTTATTTGTATATCTGTCCTGTATTTTATTTCACCACATGTGGCTCCATATTACCACTGAACACGATTATAGGGCTTCCGCTCGTGTCGTTACAGTTAAGGTAGCAATGCCATTTATAAACATTTTTCCTCCCAGGTGTTCCAATTATATGTAACTTTGTACATTTTTCTGTGACTTATTTTGTCATAAAGTTAGGTCACTGGAGGCATAAAATATCACAGTGGAAGATTTTCATTTTATTTCTTTTGACAGATTCAGTCTCAAACAGTTTATGGAATCATGTGTATCTCTATATCCCATCAAGTGTATCTCTACATCCCATCAGTTTTATTGAAAGGTTTTCAGAACAGGCGAAATTCTATGTACAGACACACAGTTGGCCATATCCCCTGAGGCTGATGATTCCTACAGCCCTCAGTGCATTTCCATATTTTTTCTTCCCTCCTTGCTATTAGCCTCTATCTCTAATCTATGGAGAAGAACCAAGAATCACTAATCAACGACTTGGATTCAATAGGCAGCCATTGCCCTAGCCAAGGAGGGGAGGAATGCCTTTCAGCTTGGTTGAACGGTTAGTGAAGGATTGAAAAATCAACATAATTAATTATTTCCTGCAGATAAAATTATTGTACCTCCAAATACAATGAGATTCTGGGAGTGTTCAAACCTATTTTGATAGATACTCATTGGGAAAAAAAAATCTTTAGAGGTGGTTTTTCACCCATGTCTTCTTGACCAATTTTAACTTGAAACCATAATTCCCATTAACACTCTAGTAATGAATTAGACCCACTGAAGAGATCGACCTTGAGAAGGAACTCTTTGTAAACTTACGCTTCTGTCAATAAACCAATGGCTTGCTGCAGTACGTAAACAGATGGAAACAATTCCTCAGCATACATTACTGTTTTACTGGTTTAGTAAAACCATTTGACACACTGGTGAGACTGTCTAATAGTCTAGGACACACTGGTGCGAATCCTAGAGGTCCTGGTAAGGCATTCACACTGTCAGGCTTCATGGGCTCCCTCTCCTTTCCTTAGGATCACAAAATACACTGTAAGCTGACAAATTACTTCAAATTTGTCCACAGAGAAATGTTTCTGTTAAATTGCCTCTCAGAAATTTCTAGAATCCGAGGTATATGAGATCCTAAATAGCATTCTGGCGCAAAGGTTGTAGTTCACAAATAGGGAACCATTTGAAACACTGTCTTGTGAGATAGCTCTGTAGCCTCAAGATTTTACATTACTCAGTGGTAAACTGTAATCAGGTGTGGCGGTGCTCTAGCAAGATTATATTTGATTCAGGTCCTTTGCAAGAAAGACCGTTTTTATATAATCATGTTTACTTACATGATGTGCTAGTTGTCACATTACATCCCCAGAATTAATTGTGGAAGATAATCCACAGCAATTGCCATAGTTTGTCACTAAATATTTCTACTTGTTTGGTATTGTAGACCGTATTCTCAGCCTTAACTATGTTCTACTATGTTTAACAATTAGTTGCCTCATGTAAGGGAATTGTTACACACATCTGACATATTGATCATTCCAGTTCTTTACTGTTTTCCTCTACCTCTTTCCTCCTCTCCTCTCTTTCTCCATCTCCAAAATTGCCTGCTTGCTCTCTGCCCTCTTGCTATGCACCTGTGTATGCACGCCAGCCTTCATGTATGCTTTGGGTTTCTCATATGAGAAAAACCTGTGATACTTAAATTTTTCTAACTTGCTTCTCTTAGAATTATGGTCTCAGTTTCATCTATTTTTCCCACAAATGACAAAATTTTATTCTTTTTCAACGGTAATACAGTTTTCTATGTAAGTATAATTGCTTTTACTTTGTTCACCAGTTTATAGACATCTAGTTTGGTTTCATAACTTAGCGATTGTGAATTGCACTGCTAGAAGCATAGGCATGCATGCATTAGTATAGCATGATGTCTTTACTTCTGGAAATACACCCAGGGTAAGTAGAACTGGTCAAAATGAATTTGCATTTTTAGAATTTTGAGAAATCTTTATACTGATTATTGTAGAGGTTGTACTAGTTTACATTACTACCAATGATAAAAAGGGCTTCATTTCCCCCTGCTTTTCTACCAGCATGCATAGATTTTTTGTGTGAGTGTGTTCTTGATAAAAGATGTTCTGACTGGGAAAAATAAGATCTCCAAATTGTTTTGGTTTTTATTTCCCTAAAGACCAAAATTGGCAACTATATTTTTATGTGCCATTTGTATTTCTTATTTTGAAGTCTCCATTCATTTCTTTTGCCCATTTTTTTAAACCTCCTCATTTGCTTCTAGGAAGTTAGCTTTCTTGGGTTTCTTATGTATATTAGATATTAATCCTCTATCAGAAGAGTAGCTGGAAAATTTTGACAGTCTGTAGCTTGCCATTTTACTCTGTTGATTCTTTACTTGGCAGTGCGTCAGGTGTTTAATTTGATGGAGTCCCATTTATTGATCTGTGATAGTATTTCCTGGAGTTGTGCCCAGGAAGTCTTTGCCTGTGCCCATGGGCTTCCATGTGTTCCCTGTATTATCTTCATCAGTTTAAAAGTTTTTTTTTTTATTTATGTCTTTGTTCCCTTTGGATTTTATTTTCTAGGTGAGAGAAATGCATTTTCAATTTTCTGCACCAGATACTCAGTTTCCCCAGCACTGTTTATTGAGGAGACTGTCTTTCCCTTGGGGTCTTTTTCTTGTTAAAATTCAGATGGTTGTAGGTGCGTGCCTGTCTCTGCGTTTTCTGTCCCTTACACTGCTCCACGTGTGTCTGCTATTTTGTTGCTACAGATATGTGGTAAAATTTGAGGTATGGAGATGCCTTATGCCTCACTGTTTTTGCTCTGGATTTATTTGTTTATTTTGGGTCTCTTCTGATGTCCTATGAACTCCCCCCCCCCATTTATGTGAAGAATGTTGTTAGTTTTTAATAAAAAGTCTTATTTTTATAGAGTGTGTTTGGTATATTGTCCTTTACCAATATTAATTCTTTCAATCCAAATGCCCAATCCATTTGTTTTTTAGAGCTCAGTAATTTTTTTTTTTATTGTAGCAGGGACCAAATTCACGACTTCATGCTTCCTAGGGAAGTGCTTATGCCACTGAGCTAAATGCACAGCCCCTAGAGCTGAGTAATTTTTGCTGTAGAGGCCTCACACCTCCGAGCTTAGATTGAATACTAGATATCTGCAGATCATTGTGAATGAAACTGTTTTCTTCATTTCTTTCTTAGTGGTTTCATTATTGGTATTTATGAATGCTATTGCTGCTTGTGTGTTGATTTCCCATTTCATCACATTTTTAAATTAGTTATCAGATCAAAAGTTCTTCTAGTGGAGATATTTGGGGTCTTCTATGTAAAGACTGGCATCTGCAAACAGGAGTGACTTGACTTCTGTCTTCCCCATGCGTGTCTCTCTCCTTTTTCCTGCCTGCTTTTCCTGGGTAAACTTTCGAGTACTCTATTGAATAGGAATGGTGTGAGTGGACAACTTTTCCTTATTCATGCCTTCAGAGGGAACATTTTCCATATATCCCAATTCTGTGTAATATTTCACTTAATATCGGCTTGTACTTTGAGTTAGTTTGGAATTAATAAATTTAATAAGTATATAGAGTGTATTTATTTATGCCCTCATAAGATTTCAAGTTTGATACTATGGTGCTAAGAAAATAGTCTGTATAATGGTATAAAAACTTACTGAGTGCTGGTTAATTGTCTAGTGTGATTATTTTGCACAGGTGTACCGTGTGTTCACAAATAGGCTCCGGTGTTTAGATTGCTGTACTCACCATTTCACATGCGGCCGACACGCTGCCCTCTGCATGCAGGCCGAATAAGGACAGCTGGTCAGCGCCACAGTGCAGATGGTTCGGATTATTTTTGCTTGCTCAAAAATCAGTAACTTGGGAGTAATATTCTCATCTTACACTGATGAGTACTTTTTTTTTGAGACAGGAACTGACCGTATAGTACAGACTGGCCTTGAACTCACTGCTAGCCCTGGCTGGCCTCAAACTCACAACTGTCCTCCTGTCACAGCCTCTCAAGTACCGGGATGACTGTCATGTGGTGCCACACCCAGCCTCATTTTATATGGGTATATATTCTCTCGATATTTCAGATGGCATAGAACAAGGTAGGAGAAGGATACTCTTCAGTGAAATGGACAGAAATGTTGTTCTTAATTAAGGTTTTAAAAGTAAAAAAACAGCAAATCTACTACTACTACTACTGCTATTATTATTATTATTATTGATAGCAAGAATATATAGAATATGCTAAAAAATATATACACATTTGAGCAGTTCACTGTACTTAATAAATGTCTGAATACTAATGCTACCACTTCAAGCATCTCTTGTAATGGTAGAAGCCAAAGGTGACTTGTGTAGCTCTCTTGAAGTCTTAATACATCTAATATTAAAAGATTCATACAAGGTTTTCTCTTCCTGAAGTGTGTATACATTTTTTGGCAGACTCTGTGTAGTACAGCTAGTGTAGGATTTCAAAACTTTTTAAAGAACTGTGCATTGACTTTAAACATCAAGTAAATAGAGTGAAAAAAGAGCATGGATTTGAAATCAGGAGATTCAAAAATTATTTTGCTCCCTGTTTTCCTGTAATTGTTACTATTTGCATCAGGAGGCTACTGAAGAAACTGCTGTAGATGAGGCGTCATTATAGTCAACTGTTATTTTTCATTTTTGCCCCAGGAAGCCATGGACCAGCAAGGCTGGTGGTGATGGGCGGGACTCGGGTCGGTGTGGACGTAACTTCCTTATTCCTGGTGACTTCCACACGTGCCTCACCGATTTTAGACCACGGTGCTTCTGGGAGAGAGGTTCAAGAGGGCAAACAAAACCCGTGGTCCTTCCTAAACCAGGGCCTTGCAGTTAGCTCTGCCCATGTAACAAATCAAACATGGCTGAGCCTTGCATGACTGGGGAGAATACACATTTGGCCTGGATTGGGACAAAGCATGTAGTAATACAGGGAAAGGGATGGATACAGGAAAGGATGGAAAGTTGGGATCAGGGCAGCAGCCGACTGCAGCATTGTTATTTATTTATTTATTTATTTATTTATTTTTGGTATCAGGAATTGAACACAGGACCTCACACCTGTGCTGCAGGTAAGTGATGTGATGCTGAGCTGTATCCCCACCCCTGCAGGATTCTTACAGATTAGCATCGGATCATCAAACCAAAAAGAACTTAAACTTATTTTTGTTTGAGAAAGAAAGGCCTTTAGAGCAATGGAGCAAATAATTCTTTTAAATATAGTCCTAAGTGTTACTAACCAGGTTGCAGTTATTTACCTGGAAAACGTAAGGCAATCACAATTTTCAAAGCTCAAAAGCACTGTTAGTCTGTTCATCAATGAGAGAAATGAACACTTGAAACCTAATTTCTATGCTTAAAATAATTCATTTTTTAAAAGATTATACTTTTAAGTGAAATATACTAAGCATAGAAAGATATTACAAGATCTTATTCATGATTATAATCTAACAAATCACATGTTTAGATGATTTAGAATGAGAGCAAAATGGTGGTTACCACAGGCTGGGGAGAATTAGGAGAGGGAGAAGTGAGAAAAAGTTGATTAAATGGGTGCTAAATCACTGCTAAGGGAAGAGTAAGAAGCCTTACTGTAGTAGCTAGATTTCCAAGCCTTGGGGCACCATACACAACACCCATCATTTAAAGGAGAGATCAAAGCTGATCTGTTGGCTCCAAGACAGGAACATCATGGCAGAAGGTAGCAGCAGATCATGTGTGTAGATCACGGCAGGGAGGAAGCAGAGGAAGTGACAGAGGGAGGTTTCCGGGACCAGGTGTAGAATTCCAGGTTCCACCCTCACGACCCAGGCACACACACCCAGAAGTGTGCTTCAATGATCCTTTCGGTGGCTCCAAAGCCTATCAAATGGACACAATTAAGATTAACAACCACATTCTACCCATTGGCAATGTGACAAACCCGTTTTCTTAAAGCACACAGAATCTCCAAATAAATTAAATAACAAGTTAATTATAGTATATGAGATGTTACGACATCCTGCATAAAATGGAGAATGCAACAATCCTTTCTCCAAAGCCTCCCCATTCCCAGCATCTCACAAAAGCCCAAGTCACAGCCTCTTCTTTAATATAAAGAACCTCTGTGAAGTCAAGAGTAAGTTGCCTAATTTTAAGGTAAAATGCAACAGGATAAATATTACCATTCCAAAAGTGAGGAATCAGGGCATAGAAAAGAATCAGCCCGATAGAGCAGTGAAATACAGTAGTAGACACTTCATTTCTTGCTGCTGCATTTCTGGCCTCCAAGGGCCATAGAGAGTGGCGAGACACGAATCCCAAAGGCTTTGGAGCCCATGTGTTCCCTCTCATGGGCTGGCTCTGCTCAGGGCCTGCAGCGTCTCTTGACAGATGTTCCATGTTAGTGCCATCTCTGACATCTTGGAGTCTCTACTGCACCTTCAGCTTTGATTTATTTCCATAGATTTATGCACTGTCCTCTCAGGTACTCCTTGCCTGGCGTCTTGGAATCTTGGCAGAAGCTTCCCTCACTGTACAACCCCTGAGCTCTATGTGCCAGGAAAAGCAACCTTGTGTGGAAGATGCCATTGGCAGTAGTAGGCAGGGCCCAGATCAGCAGCCTCTTAATTACTGGGTGGCTGAACACAGCAGAATGAACCAAAGGGCACCAATTTCTTAGGGGGGGTCTTCTCAGGCAGGCAGCCAAAGGGCTCCTTTCTCAAATAAAAGCTTTACATGTTTGCCCCCTCGAGCCACCATGGTGGCACCCTGCTGATAGCTGGCAGGCCCTCCAGACTTCTCTCTGCTCCCATTTCAGAGTACTTAGTGTTTTTAATAGTGCTCCTCTTCTTAGCTGCCACTCTGCCTTTGTCTCTGACTTTACACACGGTTCCTTCTAGGCAAAATTTAAGTTTGTAGGTTTTGTGCTTGATGTGTACTATAAATCTGACTAGAATCACAGCCCGAATATTGGGCTGCCTGGAATGTTTCTCAGTTAGATCATTTAGTCCACTGCCTTTAACCACAGGCTCAGGAAAAGTTTCAGGAGATGAGCAAAATACAGACTTTTTATCCCAGAGTGCAGCGTGAGTGGCCTATACTTATTTTCCCAATAGAATCCTCGTTCCCAACGGAGACCTCATGAACTTGGCTTTCACCATGCACATTCCATTCAGCAGTCTGGTCATTTGAGCTACGAACAGAACTGCCCACCAGTCTGTGCTGATCACATTCTAGGATTTCCCAAGCCTTCATGTCAGGACCTTTCAAAGTCCTCTACTAAAGCAATTCCAAATGCTTTCAAGCCTCCTGGCCAGGTGTTGTTCTGAAATGACCTCACTCTCAGGACCGAGTTTCTGCATTAGCTTTTCTGTCACTGGGACACAAGACCTAACACTCACAAGTTGAAAGAGAACAAGTCTCATTTGGCTCACCATCTCAGGGCTTTCAGTCTGTGGGCAGCTGGCTGCAGGGCAGAGCAGCAGAGCGAAAGGCCATTGCTGAGCACAGCAGCAGTGCCAGAGAGGAAGGGGCCATGTAGCCATGTCAGGTCCAGGTAAGGCTCTTATGGCTCTTCCAGAAACACCCAGAAATGTGCATTACTAATCTCTCAGGTGTCTCCCAGGCCAAGCGAGTCGATACCATTAAGCAAAAGCGTCACATCTGGTATATTATTGCATATTTGGGTGACTATATTTAATAATAATGAATTGTACAGTGGGGCTCAGAAAATGATGTAATGAGCCAGAATCAAGGTGTCTTACCCGTTCTCTACCTTCAAATTTCCCTGGTTCTATTTCTCTCCTAAAAACCAAGAAGGAGCCTTTTGTGAAGTTCCTTTTTCTACCTAAAGATGCCATTTACCAGAGAAGAACACTACTAATATAAGTCTTCTTATTGCAATTTACTTAACCAAGAAAAGTTAAACTGGGGAAGTGACAGAAGCATCACACTTAGAGGCTAAAAGAAGCTTGTCTGAAGATACTGATCACTCTTTAGGCTCATTCACTTTGTTTGCCATTGGGTGGCCCGTCTCAAACTGCCTGCCACCCTCTACTTCCCCATGGTCCTTGAATAAGATATGTAAGTCTGGAATATTGGGTGCTTCTTTGAGTTTTAGGTCTCATGTGGCTTCAACATACATTGCACATTAGGATATTTTTTTGTTCACCTGTCTACTGCCAGTTTATTTCAAAGTAGTCAAATACTGAAACTTCAGAGGTAAAGATTGAACTTTCCCACAATACATAATAAAATTGTCCATGCAGAAATAGTATCTTTAAAAGTTTTTTTTGCTTTATGAAAAAAATGAAACAAAATTTCATAGCAAAATAATGAGAAAATAACAACAGTTAACGTACTGTGAATCATTATCTTCAAATAGAATGCAGTCATTATCTTACTCAGAATAGAAGACATAGACAAACATACTCTTTCTTACAAAGAAGAAACAAACAGATAATAGCACAAAACTTTTTATTGGGTGCACTAAGAGAAATGAGTAGCATGAATGAAACTTCAGAAGCACGCAGTCCCTGGAAGGATACAGACAGCTGATGGAAACTGCTGAGCGCTGAGCCCCGGTGAGCAGGAACACATGTTTATGGAAAGTGAACAGTGGTGAGATCATCACTTAGAGCCACACAGAAAGCCCGCCTTTGATTTTTACCTTCTTCCTCTTCCCCAGTACATCCCTCTCCTCTTCTGTTTCCATTGGCTACTTTCTCTCAGTCCATTCCAGGCTTTATCTCCTTCAGTGTTCATGTGTTTCTCTCCCTTTCTGCTTTCTGAAGCATACTCCACTATGACTCTTTCCTCTGTTTCTTTCCTCCTTCCTTCTTTTCTTCCCCCTTGCTGCCTTCCCTGGATCACTGCTGAACCCCGGAGTTGTGAGTCGCTTCCTGTGCATCTGTGGGTTTTATTTTTTACATGGCTGGTGCCCTGTGATCAGAGTGGAGGAGGATGCCCGGCCCGGGGAGATGCTCACCTGAGAGGTGAGAGCATGCAGCATGCAGGGTGGTGCTGGACCATTCTCTGCTCTCTTGGCAACAATGCTGCTCTTCTGGGATTCCCGCCTCTGTCTTCTCCACATTTGTTGGAACACTTCCTTCTGCCTGTTGACTTGCTTTGCACTCAGTGTGGAGAAACAGTGAAAAGCAAGACTGCAGACTGGGAAGCAGTGGCTCTGGGTATGAAGGGATTCACGAATCATTGGTGCTCACCATGGTGCAGCACTGGTGCTGACCTCTGCTGCTACATTCTGTGCCTCTCCTGCCATCCCACTGTCCCCTACAGGCCCACGATGAGATGCTCTCCATCTGGACATTCTAGGAAAGAGGAAAAGGCTTGGAAGCTCTACTTGCCTGGTGTGGAACAAGTTCCTCCTCACCACACCACACTACACTGCTGATCCTCCCCTACCGGGTCCCTGAGCACCTGTGCTCTGTCCAGAGAGGAGCCCACACACCTTTTTATCCAAGTGCATGGTGTAAAATGAGAGACTAACTTTTCACATGCATACTTCCAGTATAAAAGATGCTTAATTTCTAATGAAATATGGAAAATCAGAAATTAGCAATTTTCTCAGGAAGATTCCATTCAACTACAGTTTCCTAAAATCCCCTTTATCAAAATAGCCAACGTGTAGAATTATTAAATGGAGAGCAAGTTAATGGTAATGTATTTCAAGGTACTTTTCCATAAATGTACATATTTCAAGAGTTAAATCACTGTGTTTATGTATTATTAAGTCATCTTGTACTTTGACAAAAGAAAATCTATATATTTGCAAGAGTATACTGACAAATAAACAAATAAAACTTTCCTGAGCTCATGTCTACAGTAGTTTTGGTGACATTGCTTTGAAACTTGAATGACACTTAACACTGCCGTAATATGCAAGCATCATTCAGTCGGGTCATAAAAATTGAATTACTTTTTTATCCTTCCTTTTTCATTACTTTTAATGACAGCAGTAGCCTTTTCTTAAGTACACGTGCTATAAATTTACCTCCTTATTTTAGAGAGATAACTCACAAGTCCAGATTCTGGCAAAGCTGTTATTGTCTCTGGAACTTTAGAACCATGTGTAGAACTTAACATTTTACAAGCAGCTTTTTAATTTTTTTTTTGAAATGAGGAATAAATATCAGAAATTATTGCCAGACAGTGGTCTTCCACCAATAAACACTAAATTTAAAAGTTTAACCTACAGGGCTGGTGATGTAGCTCAGTGGTGGTACAAATTCCTACACTGAAAGGTGAAAATACATACAGTGCCAAAACCAAAGCTTAGCACGTGAGACCTGGCTCTGCTGGCCCGGCTGTTCTTGGATGTTGTTTGTTGCTTTGTCAGATGGTTCCTTTTAAACCAACCAATGACAAATTTTTCTCTGAGCACTTCATCCGCTTTAGAAACATGATAATACTCTAGTAATGCCCAAGGTTGTGATAAATATCAATTGGTAATTAGAGCCAAATGTTGATAAGGATGCTTTGGTAATCATTGCTTGTAGCATTCCATACAACATATAGATATTTTTTCCTTTCATAATCCTAGTTGATTTTCCTTGGGATCAACACGTACTTCAAAAGCTGTCCACACTGAGAGCGATGACAGTGATGTCTGTTCTGCCCGGCAGGTTTTCCACAGAACTCGTGCTTAGCCTCTCGGAGGTTTTGAGTCACACGTGAATGAAAAAGAAGGTGCAGTAATTAAGGTAAATTAAAAGTAGAGTTCATAATTCAGTTGGTAAAAGTATCACAAAGCAACAATAAAATTTGTGGAATATGAGAACCAATTTTTAGTAGTTACTAGTGTTTAGTAGTTACTAATTTTTAGTGCTGTTATACAAGACTTCACTTGAGCAAACATAATTTAGTCTCAATGTTTGCACCTCCTTCAAATTCATACGCTGAAATCTTACCCCTTGGTGATGGTAATGTGTCATGTTTGGGGAGGTGATTTGGTCCTGAGAGCTCTGTCCTTATCAGTGGAATTTGTGTCATTATACGCGGCAGCAGAGAGGCGCCCGCCCCTTCCACTGTGTGAGGGTTAACCAGGACAGGGCCCTCACTAGGCACAAGCTCTGCCTTGATTTTGAATTTTTGAGCTGGAGAAGAGTAAGAAATAAATTTCCATTGTTGCTGGCTTACAGGGTTTTATTATAGTTTCTAAGAACCTCACACGTTAACAATGACTTGATGAATACAGAGTGTGTGATACTTAGACTGACCCAAAGCAAATCATCCTTCTACTAAAGATTCTAGCAGATGTTTGCAAAATAAGCATGAACCTAGAGAAGGAATAAATTTTTCCAAGTTCATAAACGTATAATTGTATAAGTAACTAGAAGTAGTTTTAAAATTTTTTTTCTTCAGGTTATATTTTTCACTGAGATATTCATCTTTTAAAATAAGATCGTATAGTATTGCTGTGTTGAGGGCAGCTCTCAGAGTTCCCGGAGAAGGATGGAGAGAGGATGGAGAATAGAGATCAGAGACAGAAGGCTGAGGTGGCGGAGCCTCTCTCCGGGTGGGGGGAAGGGAACTGTGCAGCTACACTAGTGTTCATTTATGCATTTGGCAGCTTGGTGTCACATGGCACCCCCTTTGCCTAGCAGACCGTTGGGTGGGTTGTCTCAGGGCCTGGCACCCTCTGGACTGAAGTAGCTTGTTCGTGTGGCTTTGCCCAGATGCTCTTTGCCCTCAGTTGCTCCCCATGTCTTAGATTAATTTTAAATATCTTTTCTCATGGGGCAGGAATAAATTAATCTACTCTGTTAAGTGTAGGGATTTTAGATTTTGTTTTATGCATTGTTCTCTTTTTCTTATTCTCGTGTAAATCAGCGTATCTATTAGAGTTTTGAAAATATAAGTATCTTGAAATGGTTAACTTTGTATTATTTCTTTTCTATCATTCATATTATTAGTTTTAACTTATGACTTTAACTTTTAAGTTACCCAGTGTACTTAACCTGCCCAACTGATCAATGCCTCTTTGGATTTAGTTACTGTTTTGGTTAATATATTGTGTCAATGTATTAAGCAAACTAATGGTGTCAGGTTATTGTGTCCCAGCCATGAGAGAAGAGTAACCAAGGCAGTTGCTTATTTATAATTTCTTTCTCACTGTAATGAACATTGTTCGTGTGCTCTGCATGACCACGTCAGCCTTTGTCTGTCTCCTCCCGTTAAAGTGTAACTGCCACTCCTGGCCTTGTCCCGCTGTGGAGAACGTGGAGAGAGTACTGAAACTATGATCACATCACATGATGGCAGTGCCCATCTGTGTAGGGAACCCTTTCCCTTCCTCATGGGGTTCAGGGAGGTTTATGTTTGTAATCCCAAGGAAAAGTTAATGGAATTTCAGTGAGTTAATTCCAATCTACCACTTCCAGTGCAGCCCACAGTGAGAATAAAGACACTAAGACATGTATACAGTTACGGACATACTCAGTTTCAAGGACATAATTTCTGCTTCCATTATAGTTAATCCCTTCCCTCTATCCCAAATCCTTACATTATTTGTTTTTCTACAGTTTGTGTTTGAAAATATATCATAGAAATGGGATCATCTACTATTTAACTGTGGCAACCCTAAATTAAGAGAAAGCTTCTGAAATTCATCATGAGGTTGCTTGCATCAATAGTTCTGTTTTTAAGTTATTTACTTATTCATTTTCATTAATGTTTAGTATACTATATGATGGATAAGACACTGTGTTAATGTATTCCCTAGTCAATGAAATTTTTGAGTTTTTGAGCTATTGGTAAATGAATTGCTATAATTACTCATAGAAGGGATTTTGAATGTATTATGGGTACATTTTATATTCTTTGGATACATAGAGAGAAGCAGGGCTTCCAATGACAGAGCGTATCCATCCAGTCAGATATTTCCAGAATACTTTGCAAAGCATCTGTGCTGCATTGTGTCCCTAGCAGCACTGCAAGAGCTGTGTTTGCTGTACAACCTCAGTGTGTCGGGACTGCACCTCGGTCTGTCCACTCACTGAGGTGCCCCTTTGCATTTCCCTAAAAACTAATGCTTTGCAACATCTTTTCACTGTTATTTGTTAAAATTCTTGCTTAGATCTTTTGCTTATTAATTTCATTGGGTTATTTGACTTTTAAGAGTTCTTTACATATTCTAAGTGAAAGTTCTTCATTGTACACATTTTATGCAACTACTTATTTCAGTTCTCTGATTTGCCTTTATTTTCTTGGTAGTGTCTTTAGAAGAGTGGCCCTCAAGTTTAATTGTTGGATGTATCCACTTTTAATGGTTTGTGCCTTGGCATCTTATCTAACAGATGTTAACAGTTCATATTAAAGGTTTTCTTCTCACTTTTCTTCTAATAGCTCTGTAGTGGTTGCTTATAAGTTTAGGCTTTTGTTCTATTTCAAGTTGATTTCAGTCTATAATGTGAAAGCAAAGGATAAAATGTGTGTGTGTGTGTGTGTGTGTCTGTGTTTTGTATATATGTGTATGTTCCTGTCTGATTGCCCGATTGGTTTAGGACCATTCAGACTTTTTCACTGAGTTGCTTCCATAACCTTATCATAAATAATTTTACTGTATATGTGTTTGTGCTTCTATTTCTAAATTTTCCACTCTATCCTATTTACCTATGCATTAATTCTTTTTTTGCATCTGTTCTCATTGTAATTAAGAACTATCTTGATTCTTAGAACTTAAAGTAAATCTTGTAATCAAGGAGCAAAAATTCACTTACTGTGATCTTTTTTTCTTTAAAGGAACATACTTATTCTAGGTTTTTTCTTTACTTTTCTGTATGAAACTTACTCTAGTTACTTTTCTGTTGTTGAGAAAAAATGCACAACACTGACAAGTTAAAGAGAAAAAAAGGAGGAAAAGTTTATCTTAGTTCCCAGTTTGTAGAAGCATCAAGTCGGGGTGGTGTGGCAGAGAGAAACAGTCCACGGCAGGGCAGGCAGGAGGCAGCGAGTGGCTAGAAGCAGCGGCTGCCACCCTCCTTTCCCCTTTTGTTCCATCCAGGCAACAAGCATTTTTGTGGTGCAGCCCGTACTCAGGATGGGCCTTCCCATTATCCATACCCAGGTCTACGCTGAACGGTCAGTGGACTAATTTAGCACTATGCATCCTTAATCCCACTCTCAAGCACCGTAGATCCAGCCAGCTCCGAAAAGTCCCACCTCTGAGTGCGTGAAACTTTGGAGGAACATTTAGAGGCGAGCTGTAACAATTACCACTATCACCTCAATCTCTGCATCAAAGTTTGTCAGATGTTTGGATTGAATTGTGTGGAATCTGTATAGATAGGATCTGTTAGATAAGGTTACTCTGAGAATACTTAGCAATAACTCTTATTTTCTGATCACTGAACATGGAACATCTTTTTCTTTAGTTTTCTGTCATTTTTCCATTCTATTTCTTTGTTATTTGAGATAATATTTTCCTTTTAAATTTTATTTTTATTAGCTCTTCTTCGTAGTACATAATGATTATACGCACCTTTGGAGTTGGTATAAAACATCTTAACTGTTTCTACCTCCTGTCCTTCCCTCCCTCCAATTTTGTCCTATAAACTTTATTTTGTTATGATTATTTTCAGTATTTTTGTGATTCTCTTTTAAATACTATTGTTTTCTATTTTACTTTACCATTATTACTTGTTAGGGTTGCTCACCTTGCATTCCCTTATTCCCTGGGGTTTTTCATTAATTTCCCACTGGTATGTAAATGTACAGCTATGTACAAAGACACTTCAAGAACGCATCTTCAACTTCCCAAACTCTGCAGTGTTGGCGGATATATACAGTCAAGAAAACCCTGAATTCACAGACCTGGTTACTTTCAGTTTTACATAGTAAAAGCAGACTTCTCCTTCATCTCACTTTTTAAAAAATATTGTTTTAGACTTTCATGCGCCTATTCCACACATACACACGTATTGTTAATTGTGAGAAATTCTGGAACTATGGGCATAGAACCTAGACTTAGTTCTTCTGCGCATTTCTCCATGAGCCTCCTCACATTCCCACGTGCTTTTCCAGGACTGAATCCTGAACTCTGGCACTTTAAACCAGCCAGTCAGGGGTTTTTTCCTCCTCTAACACTGTATTTCCTATTCCTATTTTCCATGGTCTCTATATGCAAGCGTTAGGTTATACCCTATGAAAAAGAAAACACCTGCTTGCAATTAACACCTCTTCTGATGGTGGGGGTTGCTTAACTATTTCCTTTACCTGGTTTTTATAATTATTTTATCAGAGGTCCTGCACTCTTACCCCATTCCCTTATTATTACTCAGGATGGATATATCTAGAATCCTTGCAACTTTCCTGAAAGTCTGTCATTATAACAGAATAAAAAAAAACCCAGACATAAATTAGAAACTGTTGGGCATATAAATGCTGTGGGATTGTGAAATGGTAATATTTTAAAAATAACTTTTGAGTGACAAAGCTTGTGACAAATCCGGTTGATGTCTCCCTCCATATCGAACGCTGAGACCCACCACCTCCTCAGTACAACCTCTCCTATAAACCCGTCGGTAGGCAGCCAGCCCACTTCCTTTACCACTTCGGTGCTGCTGGAAGCAGAAGAACCCCCCTCATAGAAGGTGCTGGGATTCTGTGACGAATCGCGGTCCTCCTCCTTCTCCCGAGCTGCCCTCTCTTATTTTCTCAAGCTGTGATTTCTTTCCTTTCAGTCATATTTATAATCATATGCTTTGAACCACTGGGGCAAACCTGTATTTTTTACTCACTGTGGCAGTTAATGGTTAACTGGTCAATGTAAATATTTTCTAAATGATCAGCTATGTTTAAAAAAAAGGTCCTTGAGAATATAGAGAAAGTGGAAAATGTCAGTAAGTAGCAGGGAAATAACAAGAGTAAGAGCTGATCTGTCTCAGGCATCTTGTGCTTTTGCTTGCTGCCCTCTCCTTCCACCTTATTCCATGTAATGCTACCTTGTATTTTTGTTTTCTTATTCATTTCAAACTGTATTATGTCTTTCTTCTTAGTTTTCTGCATGCATTCAGATTTATAGAACTCTTTTATCATTTACCCATTGTCTATCACAGTATCTGCAATGTACACGTATCTGTGTTAAATGAACAAATGCATCATCCTGAAACTTGTAAAAATACAGCTAAATCTCAAATGAAACAGGAAAGACTGTGCAGAATAAATTATGCTTAATACTTTATGTCACTAATTCATATATTTTTAAATTGTTTCATACGCTTAGTCTGAATTCACAGTAATTTTGAATAGTCAGAATTATGTATGCTGTATCTCTTTGCCAATTCAAGGTGGAAGATGGTGGTCGTTGAGATAGCAGTCATTGATTGTGGTGATCAGTTTGAGAAGATGCTGCTGGACTGACAGAGAACAGCTTCAGTCAGTAGCCTTCTCTTTATCCAGAACTTAGAAACAGCAATCATGTATGTACTTTGGGTAATGTCCAAGCATTTTCAAAAGATGTCTATGTTTTCATTAAATGCAATGAAGATTCGGAATTTTTCAGCTCTTCTTCCCTGATTATTGTGTGTACATGCATCCTTAAATCACAAAATTTGAAGATTCTTAAAGAATCTTATAGAATTATGCAGAAAGTCTTTCTCTTAGATCACTATTCTCTCCTTCCACTGGGTAAAAGGTACTTGGAGACAACTTTGAGGAAATAACTGAATATCAACAGGCAGTCATCCTAACCTTCCCATGAGAAGAGTTACAGGATGACTTAGCTATGGTCTTAGAACTTGGAGTGAGCTGAGCTCACATAGTCCGGTCTTTGATTCCCCCTCTTAATATTTTGGTAGGCAGTTTGGACCTTTTCAAGTACAGTTAGAATTGTGATACACAGCCCTAACTGTTAAAATCAAGTCTACTTGATGGAAATTCTCACATTCTGTTTAGCTAGAATCCGCTTCCTTAACCAACCAATTCTGAGCCCTTCCTGGAACAAGTCCAGTTATCTTTCTTCTGCATCACAGCTTTTCAACTAGTTGGAGACAGCTAGCCAGCTCCCACCGAGCTTCTCCCCAGCCTCCTGCAGCTTTCTAACGTTTTACTGATTGCTGGCCTCCTCTTCCTGCTCACTTTTGATTCTTCCTGTGTATACTTCAATTTGCCCAAATGGTCTGCCCAGAACTGAGATCAGTACTCTAGTGAAACTCAGATAAATGCAAAATATTTCTAACATTCTGGAAAAATTTGGCTGTCTCCTTGGAGTTGGGTAGATTGCCCAGCAAATAAGCTAACAAAGCAGAAGCGCCTTTAAGAGAAAATTTTCTTTGAAGCAACACTCAGTGTGCCTGTGTTTTAAACCCCTGCTATTTGCAACATTGAAAATCCTGACTTTGACTCTACTAGCTTATTAACCATGATATTTTCTGGATTCTTTGATAATATAAATAAATGATACCTATTCCAGAAAAGGGGTCTGTGATGCTCTCTCTTCTCTTCAAAATTCAAGAACATTTGGAAATTCTATTAAATTCTCTGTTCCAAACACTCCCCATTTAAAACATCACCACATGTGTAACATGACAGCAATTATTTCCCCTCCCCTTTTTGCTTATTTGACAAAGTATTCATCCTTTATTAATGTGATCATTTACCCATGTAGTCTTTGGTGGCACCTAATAAATTTTAGGTACTACGTTAGACCCTGAGACATACAAGTCAGGTTGGCAGGAAAAGAAATGGTACATCTTCAACTGACAGTTCGTGAGGCAGGTCCAGACAGCAGCGTCACACAGCGGCAGGGCCACGCTGCTCACAATGTAATGTCTCTTGCTGTGCACTTCTGAAGAGCGTTCCTCTCAGGTAATTTTGAAAATGCAATGTACAAAAATTGAAATGGATTTAAATGTATTCCAATTAATTAACTAAAGCCATTCATTTCTGTAAGAATCATGTCTACCTACTAAGATTTTCCTTTTTTTTTGTTTACTAGCTTGATTAGTTTACTTACACTTTAGATCTCACCAACCACTGCTCTCAGCAGTCAGTGGGATCCACTCTGCAGCCATATGTAAACCTCTGAATGCTGCCTGGATTAGACTAACAGTGTGAAAAGGATATAAATCTCCAGGATGAAACAGAGATTTGAGAAGAGGGGAAACTTATATTCTTTCTCACCCAGGACCTTACCAGGGGAAACCTCCCACCATGCAGCAGGAATGATAGTAGTTTAGTGACGGTGGTGGCATGGATGTGATGGACCTCAGACGGATTCAGATTATCCATCCTGAGGCCTCTGGTTGTTCCCAAGTAGTGCTAGTGGAGGAGGCATTGGGGGTCAGCACGGGGCACGCAGCTAAGGTGCATCCCCTTCCGGTTGCTTGTAAGTCTCTGACATCTGCTTCTGTGTGAGGAGCAGGAATCAAAGGGACAGCACATGTCCATGGGTGGGGCAGTGAGTGACGGCATATTGCATACAAGGGGTTTGGGTTAAATTGAACCATCAAAGTAGGGATTCAAGAAACAAACTACTTCACTGTAGGGAAATAAAGTTACAGTTGTGCAGACCTGAATTAGTAGCCTTTGTAATTTGTAGCCTCAAATAAAGTAGTGCTTCAAAGAATGACAGCAGGAGCATAAAGTCCTTAACAAGCCTTTGCTAAAATCCCGTGGCTACGGTGCTTTGTTCAAACAGGAACTTACATTATGTTCTTAGAAAACCCTTAGAAAAATGTCAAATCATAGCTCTTCACAAGTACATGCAGTCGTTCTTTACTAAAACTCCAGGTCATAAGAAAATACTGAGAAATTCATTTGAAAGTGTTCTGAACTGTTTGAAATGCAATTCCTGATTTATTATTATTCTAAATTGTTACACTTAGACTTTTCCAAAGTTAATCAGTTGCTTGTTTCTTTTGTCTGTAATTGTGTACACATGTGGGCCAGCTAATAACCTTTGTATTGGGATGAAAGATTAAACATTCATTTAGTTTAATTTAGATTCCTTTTGTTTTCAGTTAAGAAGAGAAAATAATTTCAAGCACAGTAGTTTATTTATATTTGTTTTGCTTCATTTATAAAACCAAACAAAGCTTTTGTGTTCATGGTCATTAATGTTGAAAAGAACTTATATTAAATGAATGGTTTTCAATAAAAATGAAAATAAGTGGTAAAAATTAAATTCAATTGTAACCTCAAGTTACTAGCAGTAAAAATGTGAATTTTTATAAGAAATTAATAATTTTTGGCTAATTTATATTTTAGGTATTAATCTTTGTCAAATTATATGTCTACTTCTAATGCAAAAAAGCTACTAATATCCAACCCTACCAAGATTTTATTTTTGTACTTGATGCTCACATTTCACACACTGTGTTTTCAAATTATGCATTTAAACCTATGATATTCTAAAATATGTGTGGCAGAGAAAATGTGATCCTCTCTGCGGATTTCCTCACCCTAATCCTGGGAATGCAGTGAAGCTTAATTGTGTCAACTTGATTGGTTGGGTAGATTCCTAGGGGATTTGTTCTGCTGCGCCTGGCTGGGTCACGGAGCCATGACTTTGGGTGCTATATACCGTCCCTGGTCTCATCCTCTGTGGCCCTTTCCCCCTGTTTTTCTTTATTGTCGCTATCAAGTAAGCATCCTTGCTCCATTGTAACCTTCTACCATGAAGTATCTGCCTTGGAGCTGATTAACTATGGACTGTGTCCCCTAAAGCCATGAACCAAATTATTCCTCTCTTTCTTGCATTTGTGGGCATAGGGCATTATGTCTCAGGGAGGGAAAAGCCTGTTATTATACTGGACTCTGTGACTGTGCTATTTTATATGTTAGAACAGACTTGGCAGATATGATCGGAGTTAAGGATTTCCAGAAGGACCTGGTTATCCTTGAGTATCTGGGTCAAACCACTCCAATCACATGAGTCCTTAGAAGTGTAGAAACTTTCCTAGATGTAACTAGAAAGAGACAGGACAACACAGAGCAATGTCAAGGTAAGGTTCGTATGTCTTGGATTTAATGATGGAAGAAGGGGATAGAGATTGCTGGCAGTGTCTTAAAAATGTGAAAGATGAGGAAATAGATTATTTAATGGGCTATGAACACCTCAGTTTAGAATGGGAAACCTTCATCAGACCTTCTGAAATCTAGAGCTGTAACATAATAAATTGCATTATGTGTTTTGGTACCGAGGATCAAACTTGCAGTCTTGTGCTTGCCAGCCATGAGTTAAATCCCCGGCCCAATAAATTGCATTATGTGACTACATTGTGGTAACTTGTTATAGCCCAAAAGAAAACAAATGTGTTCTGTTACATTTTATGTAGGAATGCTTTAGAAGTTGGGATTGATTTTATACAATTTAAAAATCTTTTCCAATATTCACGTAATTTTAAAGTGAAAAAAGCTTTATGACCCTGTATGAGTTTTACATAAACCAATTTGATTTTCAGCATGTTTTTGAAAATCAACTATTTATATGTTCATCACAAAGTAGACAATAATAAATTAATGAACAGTCCCAAATTCTACTGTTTAATGTGTCATGAAAACCATGAAATTTCCCTGTGGGGACATTTCAAATGTATCCCAACTCCTCTTAAGAGATTACACTACTGTTTTAGACAGAGTCTCCATAAATTGAGATACATATATTATAATTATCCTAGTTTTCACTTGGTCTGTGCCAATGTCAGTCTCACTATCACTTGTACCTCTTTGTCTATAGTAGACACATTGTATTTCAGCAGGTAATATGGACAAGAATGCTGGAAATCATTTCTCTTTGGTGAGAGAAACTGTAGATCATGTAGAAAAAGATCACCTTTACCATAGTCTCTTTTCTTTACAGTATTTGGACTTTAAAAGAGTGATTAAAATCACAATTTTTTAAATTTTCTCAGATAATAGTTATATAAGCTCAATTGATGGGAAAAACATTGTCACTGTGGAATAAATTAAAGACTGTGACTGGCCCTGCTTTTAAAATTCAACCAGTGGCATGCATGTGGACAAACCTTAGACAAAGTACAAAAATGGCTAACTTATTAATGAGAAAGAGTCACATAAAATATAAAAGAATAGCAATAGTTTAAAACAGTTAAGGGGAGATGTTGATAGCATTACCACCAATGCTTTTTGAACTTATTTTCACACCAGGCAGACAATTTAAAATCACACTTTAAATCATTTTCTTGTCTTGTGTAGATGGTGGTGATTTACAATTTAAATTAAAAGTCATGCAAGACATTGAGGTCCAAGTGAAATGTGGAAAGTGTGTGCCTATGAATAGCTATCTATAGATAGATAGATATTAAAATTCATGTATGTATTTTAAAGATACATACATAGAAATTGAATTTAGAAAAACCTAAAATTTATATATATGCTTCCTTTCTTAAATGACTGGTATCGCCCAACTTCTATAGTTATCTTTCCATTTTTACAGTGTGTAATTTCATAGAATCTTTAATATTATTGACATGAACCTTAATAACTAATTGTCAAAATTTTTCCATTGATTATTTTGAGAACAGTGAATTATAAGTTGCTGTGGATGAGATTTTTGAAAGATACCAAATCTTTTTAAAAGTAAGGTTTTTTACAAACTAGGAATCCTTGTCTCCCTGTTTTAGGTTTCTGTGTATTTTTAACCAAGACACTCGTAATTACTCAGAAACGCATGTGGCATCTAAGGTGTAAGTCAGGCTGCTGGGAGGTGAAAGCCCGTAGGTCGTCGAACTTGTCCTTCACTACCTGAGCACCTGCCTATTCACTCCTGGTCCCTACCAAGCTCCCCAACAAGGCCACCCGAATCAGGAGGCCAGTGTGCATGGCGGCTCGTGTACAGAAGTGGAGATCAGAAGCTGGCACCTTGGGAAAGTCACTGTCCTTGTGCTTCTGTGGAAACCTCTTCCTCGGCCTCCATGTCTTTGTCCCAAGCTGGTGTTTTGTGGACTGAGTGCTTCAGGACGCCGCCATCTGTGTGGGATACTAGCACCCCCTCTTACTTCAATTTGCATTGCATTTTATTCTTAAATTTCAACTGCTGAGCATGCACCATTTTAGGGTGTACACATAAACTTTTGGGTCAATAAATTTGAGGATTTCTTTGGGAAAAAACCCTAGCCGTGTGAACTAACTGCCGATACTCTGCTTTCTGATGCTGAACGCTCTCTCCTTCCCTGGACTTTCCTTATGACTAAGCAGTTTCTATCCTGAGTCTCCAGATTCCTTAAACTAAGACTGGCGCTTTTAAATTTTTTTAATCAAAAGAATGAGACAAGAAGTGTTTTTCCAGCTGTATGTTTGCTATCACAACTAGTCAGCACTGCAAATCTGGTGCTATTGTATGAAAACAGTTACAGACAATATGTAAACAGATGGCAGGGCTGTGATCTGCTGTTACTTGTTTTACACAAATATGTTGGCCACCACCTGCTTTTTCCCTGACCCTTACCTCAGACCCTGACATTTGCTTTTTAAGTTTTCCACTCAATGAACCAAAATTCTAACATCGCTCACTTCCCCTTAGACACCACTGATAGAATTTCTCCCAACCATGACCTGGCTGTTGAAGGTTCATAAATTCCTTTGTCGTAGAAAAAGTACACATTTACTTCTGGGAGAGTATTTATACCTTGTCTTGGTGATATATATTTTCTGCTACTTAAACAATGCAAAGTGTTTATATTTTCAGGAAATATTTTTGTTTTATTCACACAGCTGCAGCAAAATATCTCAGATTGGGAAATTGATGAAGAAAAAAATATATTTCTCACAGTTCTTGAAAACAGAAGTTTGAGATCAAGGTGTGGACAAGTTAGGGGTCTGGAGAGGACCCGGTCTCTGCTTTTAGGGTGGCACAGCTGGGGCCAAAAGGACCCCTAAGTTCCCCCCACTTCATGCTATTGCACTGGAGGATTTTCTTCCAAAGTTCCCCCCACTTCATGCTATTGCACTGGAGGATTTTCTTCCAACATGGATTTTGGAGCAACATAGAGCCATAGAATGTGTATTTTCTAAAACAACACTGTTGTTTATAAGGCTGTTTGCATGTATTCACTGCAGGACTACATATCAGGGCAAAAGAGTAATTCAGGTAGAATACGTTTTGTAATTTTCCTATCCATAAGCTCTGAAATATCAGGATGCAAATCTTGCAGAGTAACAAAGCATTCACATGGCTTTTCCATCATTGATTTAACTTGTTATTTCCTCGCAGATATCAGGTTCTTTGCAATTTTTTGGCTTTTATAAAGGAGGCTAAAGTAAAAGATTTTTTAGATGCTTTGTTTTACAGTGTGCAGACAGGATGGTTCCCAGGGAATAAGGTTGTTGAATGCACAGTACGGTGTTGTGACTTTTCTGCATATGGGCAAGTTGTCCTCTGTGGGAACTGTTGTGACTCCCAGCAGCAATGAACGAAAAGCAGCCCTCGCTCCCTGCCAGATGCCACCAGAGCGTATTGGCCACATTTGGTGCCACTGACCGAGGCGCATGTTCTGTCTCAGTGTAGTTTCAGGCTGTGTTTCTCTCGTCACAAGGGAAATGGCATGTGCTATTCCATTGCTCCTCTTATAAGAATAGTTTCTCTAGATATTTAGCAAAGTTTTCTTCTATTGTGTTGATTATCTATTTTATTGATTCTATAAAAGTTCTTCATGTATTGATGAGATGATCTCATTCTATTAGGAGTTTCATGTTTTTTTGTCAATAATTTTATTTATTTATGTATTTATTTATTTGGTCTTATTCTGGATAACTTGGACCATGAAAAATTTTCATAAAATTTAAACATATTTTTACTTTGTGAGCTTTAAATTTTAGCTCAGTTCAAAGTATGCCCTTTATAGTGAAACTAGTGACTTTGTAATGACATTGGCAATGAACTGTAAGCTGGGCATACAGCCCAGTACTGTAGCACTTGCCTGGCACATGCAAGGTCATGGGTTTGATTCTCCAGTAAGAGAGGAAGAAAGAAAGAGAAAGAAAGAAAGAAAAAGAAAGAAAGAAAAAGGGAAAGAAAGAGAAAGAAAAAATTAAAGTAAAGAAGGAAGAAAGGAAGGAAGGAAGGTAAGAAGGGTGAAAGCTAGGAAGCAAGAATTTGATTACTTAAAGGCAGACGAGACGACCAAACCCTCCCAGCCCAGGCTACCTGCCTTAGTTACTCCACTTTTCTGCCTTGGATGAACTGTACCTCCAGCACCGTATGACATTTTATATCGCAAATGTGATTATTCGGTGTCAAGACATTTTGTATTTTACTTCATTAAAAATCTTTCCTTCTAGAAAAAAAATATATAGATATCCATAACATAGCTAAGACAATTGTACTACTCATTCTATTAATTTATTGAAAGGGACAGTTAGTGCTTATATTGTTTGATCGATTTGCAATGCCTATATCTGGTAAGCTGAGCAACTCTTCTGGAGACAACAGTATTCAATATAATAACCATTGTTAATTTCCTATCATCTTGTTTTGAAATTCTGTATAATTTTTATTTTTAATTCTCTTTAAAATAAAAAAATAAAAACTCTCTTTTACGGAAAGAAAAATCTTCCCTCTATAATGTCTTTCCAAATCTCAATGAGTCCTTCTCATGATAATATTAAGAACACATATAGTATTATCTTAATAAAAAGTGAAATTTCTCATGCATTATGAATTAAATCCACAAGTATTTATGGGACATAGATTTTTATCTCATCAATATCTTTTCTACCAAAGAATCCTTCCCTGGAAATGCTGATGTAGTTGGCCAAGCCTAATTCTACCATTGTCTACATTTTCAACTTTGAACAGTTGGAGAGGAACATTAATAATTGTACCTTAAGTTAATAATATTTGATGAGAAATACTGAATTAATGATGAGATTTATATATACATAGCCATAAGCACTGATGTGTAAAATATAAGGTATTCTCTTATAGGTAAGAAAGAAAATTACTACCTTAAGAAACAAATGGAAGTTAGAAGTTTATATTTCCTGAAATAATGCTCAGAGTTCAAAAGACATAAGGAACTTGTGTGTGTGTGGGTGTGTATTCATAGCCATATTTATCAAATGCTATCTTCCCTAGAGTGATATTATGGACACACATGTATGGAGAAATACCAGAGATGGTAAAATATGTGTGATAAATTGATGCTTGAAATTTTGGATAAAATTTTTAAATAATGTTTACATTACAGTCTTTGAAACAAATAACAGGTTTTTTTTCTACTAACATTTTTCTTTTCTTTAAAAAATCTCAGCCATATTCGTTACTTTTTTCCTGTGAGAACAAAACACAAGCCACATATTTTAAATAAAAATAAACAAATCCAAGCAGAGGAAACACAAAGCCTTCAGCAAGAAACAAGTGTCCTTAGGAGGGAAAAGTTATAACTACATTTAATACAAAAAGACTTAGGTTCCAGAAAACAGGCAGAAGTCCAAAGTTCTTTCTCAAGAAAATCTCATTACTGTTTTCAAAAATAAACCTTTATTCTAATATTAGTAATTTCTTGAATATCACACCCCAGCATTTTAAGAGGAGATGTAAGGATACATTATAAAAATGTGTCAGCCTCCTAGACAAGCAGTCAGAGAATCAGCAACAGATGTAGGAAACAGGGCCGCTGTGAGAGTGGTGGGGACCCAAGAACTGGGAGTTTTACCTCGCATCTTAACTTGCATTTATTTTAGAGGTGAGCAGACTGAGAGCCGAGATGGTAAGGAACTCTCTCAGGTCCACCACGTTATTTATTTAGAGCATCAGCTGCTTTTGTTCAAGGGCTGTTTAACTGTTTAACTTCTGTAACCACAGTGCTGAAATAGTGCTTTAGATCTTCTCAGGTAGGACTGAGACAATCACCAAAGAGAGGAAGGCGCGGCGAGGGTGCTGAGATGGACAATGCGGCCACCACGAGGGGCCTGGAAGGAGCCCGGGCAGCACACCTGCAGAACTCAGATGTCTTCCAGATAAGGAGAAGGAAGATGCTGAACTGTGGTAGAGAAGGCCTCAGAGAGAACTGCTGATCGAATGCTACGCATTTTCTTTCGTCTGTGTCAAGCATGAGTCACGGTGGATTTCAGGACCAAAACAGATGAACACTGAGTAGAGATGTGTGCAGAGGATTCGCAAATCATGTCTGAGTTAATGCTGTGATGTTTATGAGCTCTCTGATCAGGACCACATGCAGAAACACCAGATACACAGTTGCAAGCTGTGTTTTCACACTGTTGAAGTGTAGTGGGATGATATAAAACTTAATGTCCAGTCAGGTAATAAGTTCTTTCTCCCCCTGAGGTTCTGATACAGCTGGTACTTCCTGTTTGAATATTGTCAGTGATAGAGATCCTGTAAACAGAATTGAAAATTCATATGCATATGTGTTTTAAGTGTATTTAAGTGTATCATTTGGATTGTTAATATGCTCTTTCACGAAACATCCCATTTTGAATATAAACATGTCCTTCAAAGCAAACAGCTTTACATGTGACTACTACCTAAATGTTCTTCTATATATGTTTTTGTGAATTATCTCCATCTGAATTATAGCCATTTCCACCATTTATTTATTTATTGTGTCTTTTTGAGACAGGGTCTCTCTCCATGCAGTTCAGGCTGGCCCCAAACTCTCCCTGCCTCAGCCTCCCGAGTGCGGGGATTACAGGGATACGCTGCCACATCCAGCTCATTTTCACTCTTTTAACTTTAGAGATGACCCACTTGGGGTACTCCTCCACTAAATGCAACATGGAGGTTAAATTCTCTCTTCTCATCTTTGATTTCATGATGAGATCAAATCAGTTTTCTACTGTAGATTTGGTGCATATTTCACCATACAGAGTCCAGCTTTGATGCATTCCTTTACTGTGAAAAGGTGATTATTTTATATTCAGTCATCTGTGAAATGTAATTATTCTGACTATGGACTTCCCAGTAGCAAAGTTGCAAGTTAGCATGATAAACTGGGGAATGATCTTAGAACAGAGAGACGATACAATCAGGGGAAGCATTAGTGTGACACCATCTCAAGGATAACTTTTGACGTCACAAGGCACACAACTTCAGTCATATGTATTTATTTTCTCTTTTAACTGATTTAGCCAGACATTTGTGCTTTGAAATAATGTATGATGTATACCACCCTGCAAAGAATTACTGTCTTATAAAAAATCGTGATCCCAGGCTGCCCTTCTTCATGGTATCTTCGGGCAAACTGAAGATACAATACGGTATCTTCAATCCCTTGGGAGGGATTGAAAGCCTGTCTCTGAAATAATATCTTTAAAGGTCCCGTTAGTGAGTGATGACACAGACCTCTGCATATCTATCTGTTTGTAAAAACCATTTGTGATATGACCTGTAACTGTGGTGTTCGGATATTAGCTGTTTGTAGCTGCTGATTCCTAGAGAAGAAGGCACAGGGCTGTGATACGTTACTTACTTACTGCTCCTAAAAACCAGTGTCAGGGTTTACTGTTTCTTCTTCCACCGACCTTCCAGGCATGTCGGAGAGAAGCTGTCTAGTCGGCTGCTCCTGAATATGTCTTGATCAATTCACAATCACGTTTGTACCTCAGAAAAAAATCACATATTAAGTTAAATCTCATATTATTAATTCTTATGAGAAAATTATGATCGAAAGGCTAAATCCTGAAAAATGTTCTCAGAGAGGAACAGAAAAGAAGAATTACATCAACCTTACTGTCTCACATCACTGACTGCTCAGAGTTTACCCACCGAGCAAGCACAGGGTCCCACCCACTTTCAAATTATGTCATGTACGTCTCTGGCAAGGGTAGGTTCCACCCAAGCAGGAGAGGGTTTGGGGCTTAAGCTGTGGAGCCCACGCACTCTCCCCATTTTCAGCTGTTAACTCTGCAGCCTGCACAGCGCAGCACTGCAAGCCTGAGGGTGATGATCCTGCCTCACCGCTTACTGGGAAGACTCTGGGACTGGAAACACGAGCCCAGGGCCACTGGGTGATTCTTAAAGCTTTTTAAAGGATTCTGTGTGAAAAGCAGAGAGAGCACAATGGCTTTGCAGCCTTTCATGAAAGTGTTGTGTAAACTCAAGTGTTTTCTTCATCACCATTGAACTCTTCAATTTGTGACCTAGGGGAAAGTGGGAAAAAGTGACATGGGAAAGCCACCGACTCCAGTGTGCTAGGGAAGTGGCGATCTCTGGTTTTAAACGTGATACACTGAAATTCATGTGGTATTGGCAGGGGAAGGAGAGCAGCAGTGCAACTGGGTTTTGAAAGGAAAGTTTGTTTGTGGAGGGCAGTACAGAACTGTCGGGGAGGTGTTCAGGAGGCAGGACAGAGTCCTAGAGGGCACTGGTGAGGCTCTCTAGCCCCAATCTAGAGACAACCTGCTTTGATTTGAAAGTGAAGCTCAGCCTTTGTTTGGTCTAAAAGCGACCAGCCTTCGTCTACCTATACACATAGGTTTTACTTAGGCTTTTTTAAACTTCAAGGGAAATTCATGTGAGAAGAAGATGAGCAATGTGTCCTGAGAACAGAAAAACTTATTAATGATTTTGCAGATAGCTGATAGTGAGCATCCTTGAGGAGCTGCAAAGGCAACAAAGTAAGGTCCCCAAAATCACATGTGTGAGCTGTGCTAGGCTTTAAAATATACGACGCGCTCTGGGAAATCCGGCTTTCCAATGGACCGGTAAGGATGTATCAGGCTTAAAAATGGAAGCTGTTACAGTAAGTTTAACTTTGATTATCGCGAAGCAAGTCTTGTGAGGTTGCATGTGCTGGTGTGGTACAAGTTTGATGAATCTGTTGCCCTGTCAGTTCAAGATTCGGTAGTTCCGTTTCTTTTGCTGACTCAGTACCTAGAATTTGCGTCTTTTGTATATGGTTCTATTTTATACTTTTGCTTTGATTTATTTTCCCTGTTTGAGACTTAGAGTAGACATTTCTTGATCCTTGTTTGTCTGCTTCTTGGCATGTTAATGCAACTCTATCTGTAGGAAGAGCAGATTTTAGATGATGCACTGATGAGTACAAGTTGTTTGTTAGCACTGTGACTTCTGTTACTACTCATATGAAGCATTTTATAGCAAACCGCATGACTTGGGCCATCTCATGTCAAGATCTGCAGAAGAAAGGTTCAGAGCCAAGTAGAACATCTTCTATGCATTCTGAGCAGTGAGCACTTTCCCAGCCTAACACTTAAAGGTTTTTAACACTGTGGATTTAGGGAGACATGTGAGTTGAAAATTTGAATTGGAGACAGAGGAATTCCCTACTGATGGAAATAAGCAGAAATACTGAAAGAAATGGGCTTAAAATTTTAATAGCCTTGCATCATCCATCCTCATGATATGCTAACAAAATCAAACCTTAGCATACAAATCCATGCTTCTCCCAGGACAGACGTCATTATGTGCAGCTATCAGTAAGGGCATTAGCATATGACTATCCAAACTGCCGTGTAATGAAATGGATGTAACAGGAAGCGTAACAGTTTTGGTATAAAGATGGTGTGTCATGTCTTGCATCTCAGAATCCAAAGCAACATTCTCTCTACCGAGAAATCAAACCAAATTGTCACATAAGCTCAATCACACAACTTTTGGTTCTACTTCTTGGGTAAACAGTGGCCTTCAATTCTACTGTCATTAATGTTCTCTCCTTTATTATTTCAAGACACACTTAATTGATATCTCTGCTCTATCTATTTTAACAATAGATTCTTTTTCCTTTTGGTTGTTATGATGATTTTCCTAAAATACCAACATAAATTATCATTTCTGTTTTTCAGTTCCTTCATGACCTTCTCATTGGTTTCATGTTAATTTACAAAGTTATCTTTATTGTAAAGAAACCCTTTTTATTGTCTGACTCTTGCTTACATTTCCTCCTTTGTAAAAATACTTATTCAATCAACAAATATTTACTATTTCTATTGAGATGACTTTAAGCCTTTGCATACGCCACCGTATTAATAAAAAAGTCAGAGATGTCTCGTAAAATAACATGGTGTGTTAGGCAGCTTTACCACTGCTGGAACAAAACACCTGATATCCATGATTTAAAAGAGGAGAAGTTTAATTTGGCTCATGTTTTCAGGGGATTCAGTGAACTGGCTGGCCAAAATGCGGGCACATGTTGGTGGATGGGCTAGCAGAGCAAGGCTGCTTAGTTCAAGGTGCCCAGGAAGGGCATAAAAGAGGGGGCAATACCAGAGAAGAGGTGAAAGACCCGAAATAGCACAACCATGGCTGCTTGACCCGCACCCAGGAATACGTGTCACTCACACCTTAAGCATCTCCTAGGCAACAGAAAACGCCCTTAAACTTGACCCCCACGCACGGTGGGTAGCATGTAGCATGCAGTGACATTATGCTATTACCTTCAGAGATTTTAGCAAAGTTGTTTCTTCTTAACATTACTTTTCTGAGTTCTGGGGTAATGTTTCCCCACCATAGAGGTGCTCTGCTCCAGTGAACCTCAGCACCCTCATTATGTGCCGTTCCCAGGGCCGGAGCGTCCCACGGGAGCGCAGGCGCCAGGGTAACACCTCTTTTTATGGCACTTAGCATATCAACTGCCTCTCGTTTCGTTGTTTTTATGATGTCTTCTGTCTTTCTTACTTTCTACATTAAAACAAGACCTGAAGTACTTACAAATTAGTGTTTAGATGTTTATTATCTGCATCAATATTTCAGAACTTTCTCTTGATATCTTATTGAATTTATTTGGCAAAATATTTACAATGAGCTCTTATCTTTTATGCTCATGTCATCTTTTAATAACTAGTAACTAATAACTAGTAACTAGTAATGTATAATACTGGTTTTGTCACAGTTACCCTTTGGAGCCATGTTCTGTGGTATAATTTGGACCAACACTGATCCTTTTATCTCTAAAAGCATATAATTATATTCATTCAGGAGGAAATGTAATTTAACAACCATAACTTTGCTTTTAACTTTGGATTTAAGAAATTTACTCTGTAGAACAAATGACAAAACATTGAGTGAGATAATTTTATTTTTAGGAAATATTTTCCAAATCCAGAGAAAACCTACAATTATTTACAAATTTCAAAATGGAAAAATATGTTTTTCATGTTCAGGATTTTAATTTGCTTCCCTAACCCTACACTCATTTTCACATTTATTACCAGAGTCCAAAAAGAACTGCACCCGGCTCAGGGACCACTCAGAACTTTACTCCAGAGGTGACAATCCATGGTAAGTATGTCCCTATCTTCCTCATTTAGAAATACATAATTAATGATTTCATTAACGTGACACAAATTACTAGCTTTATAAAGTTCATGCTGTAAGATTAAAACCATTACATCTTTTCCCACCTTTCTAGTATTGTATTAAATCAAATTTCTTATCAGTACGGTGGATTAAAAACAGAAACCTAGAACAACCATTTACTAAAATTGTCACTGATAATTTTGGACTCAACATTTAGGGATCTATTGCCGATCTATCAATTAAGAGGATTTGGAAAAGAGATCGCGCTGCTTTGGAAGCATCACCCTTGCCCTGAAACGTGTTGTACAGCATCAGTGGGCTTCACTGTCTGTTGATACTTAAATTAATAATGTGAAACACAACCCACAGTTAGATAAAATGAGCATCAAAGGAAGTAAGATAAAGTCGTGCTGGTTGGTCACATTGATCTGACTCTAGCATGCCCTATATATTAATTGCTTTTTGACATGAGTGAATTTAATTTTCTTATTAACAACTAAGTTTTCAGATAAATATTTAATGTTTTTTATATGAGAGCAGGAGTGCATGGGTTGTTTTTTCCTCCAACTATATCTTTCTCTAATAATTTATCAGGAGAGACTGTAAATCCTCCAGCAATTTTGGCATGATGAGTCAAACCAGCTCATTAACATTTATATGTCCTTGCTCATGGAAAAATAGTTCAGTATGTGTCTATATTGTTTTCCTTCTAAATTCAAACTGTATACTGCATTTAATTTTTAATTGCATGCCTATATTTACATAAAATTCATCGTATGTCTTTTGAAACAAAATTAAATCAAGCGCATTTTGGTTCAACAAACAAAATGAGTCTAATTTATGTGCAATGGTTTTAAAAAGTCAGTGTTTCAAAAATAGAACTGACACTGAGAGATTAATAACAGGTACTGTTTTAACTTACACAGGGTGGTAGATAAGAAGAAAGAAATAAAAATACCACAATAGCAATCCTCTTGTGAGACAAACATTATTCTGTATTACTATTGACATTTCAAAGTCATTAAACACTGGCTGCTACTCAGTTCACCTTTCTGTCATGCAAACTTGGTGAATCATTAAAACACCCTCAAATGTGCAAGCCAGCATGTCGAAACACCACTAAATTGCCAGGAAATGTACCAGAGTTCATACATTTGGCTTAATTTTACATATTCACGATTTTTTGCACTAATGCTCTTAGAATCAACTTTCATATATATATTCCTAACTTTTCTGTTATACATGCATCTTGTAATTCTTTTAGCATACAATTAATATAAATATGAAATTTCATATACACGTATGCATATACTTTAAATGCAGGTTTGTATACATTAACACACACACATGTACATATACTATATATGGTGTGAGTCCATGAATGTCTGATGTATTTGCTGTGCTATCTGCTTCCCTTTGATTTTACCCAGTTAGGCTCCAGGGATAACAAAGGACAGCTGGTTCTTATAGAGGAAATGCACATTTATCTTAGGTTCTGCTATTATTATAAGGGTTTCAAGAAAAGTTGGATCAATTCTCAGACATGGAAGGACCAACTATTTGTTCTAACAATAGAAGCTCTTAACAAGCTGGGAATTCAAGTCTTTTTGCGCGCGCGCGCGTGTGTGTGTGTGTGTGTGTATGTGTGTTTGATTCTAAACAGATATTTTTAAATTAGTAGAATCCCAAGAGTTCTCACTTATTGCCCTAACACTAACCTAAGGGACATCTTGACTTTTGAGAAGCTGCCTGAACCCACTCAATTTAATTTTGCACTTCACTTTCTACAAAATCAGCACAGTGGCTACAAAGAAACTAAGAAATTCTTTTAAGTCTTTCGCAAAAATTCTTTAGTTTTCATTGTCTAAGCTTGGTATCATTTTGTTTGTAGATGCCAAGTGTGCTGAAGAAACTACGTTCACACATGGATCTTGTTACCTTACTGCACAATCCTTAAGCTCAATGGTTACTTTGGCTTGGAAGCAGCTACGTCAGTGGACAATTGCTCAAAATCAAACACAGATAATAGCCTGATTGATTGTGATACCATTTCACGTTGTGGGCCATCACCATCTTATTTTCCACTTATAAATAGCTCAATATTGCTCTCAGATTAAAGACACTACCAAAAATATGCACCTAATCCCATCCTTACATTTGTGTTCTCTGGGGGCACTTCTGAAGTTAACTCTGTACTGGTTAATCCTTAGTTAGTAGAAAAGAGCAAAGAAGTAACACAGAACAGAGCAAAGTTGGAAGAAGACACTCTAAGTTTCTTTCTCCGGCAGGCTGTTGGAGGCAGTGTGGCAGTGGCTCACTGCATGGTGGCTCCGTTCACTGAGATGGTCCAGGCTGAGGTCTGCAAGGAAGAAACCACCTACTATGATACAGAAAATCAGTGCCAGGACACTCAACCCTGCAGATTTTCTGAGACTCCTTGAGAATATGGGAAATTCCCAGCAGAACCACAAGAACCAGTGGGAATGCATTGGGAATACTGGCAGAAATCGCTAGGAAAACTTTAAGGGTTGCCATGGAAACTTGCTGGTTGGAGAGTAAAAACTACTGTGCCTACCACTGGCAGACCTGTATCCAAGTGCAAGCAGAAGCTGGCTCACTGCAGCAGGAAGAGGGCTTTCTTCCTGCAGTGTCTCTCATGTACCTGCTATTTATGCTCATGGGCAACACTGTGCCAGGTGACAAAGAAGTCATGTTTATAGGGACCAGGTCTCGTATTAGAAATCTGATCGAGGATGGATCCCTGGATTACCTGAGAGTTCACTGTCTAACAATGAGCCTCACCCAGTTGAGGTTCCTGACTGAAGTAAAGAAAATGTAAATGAAAGGGAAGAGTAATTTATAAACAGCAGCTTGAACTCCCTTCCCATCATAGAAGGGAGGAGGCTGCAGCTGCACATGTTTCCTTGGTCTTTTTCCTTCTGCGTGTTTATGTGGATGCATATATATTTATACAAATTAGTTTGACGTCCCCATCTCGGACCTGTACTCTTTACATATTTTTGCAATGTGTTAGTCTTTAGTTAACAGAACATTCATATACTGGATTTGAAGAGCAATTATTATAACTCGAATGTGAATAGTAGAATTGTTTCCCAGTGAGAGATCCAGTGAATGTGGCAAGTTTGAAACTATCAATTTGAGAAGATGAGAATGGGTTTATGTGCACAAACATAAGTTCTATCTTGCTAAGGGGAAATAAGTTGTTTTGGATGCTCTATGGAAACTCAAACATTTGTAGACGGGGGCATAAGGATGCTGAGTAGTCCAGAGAGTAGATTGTCAGTTACTAAGGCAGCATCCCCAGCTCGGAACCTTCCAGTCTTTGTTATGCGTACTTGTGCTCTGGCAGCCGGCTGCATGGCCTCTTCCAAAGCTGGAGGAAGAAGGCCCCATGGATGTATCCCTTTCTACTCGGTTCCTTTGGGGTTCCTGTTTCTTCTGCACCCCAGGAAAGGTATTGTCTTCCCACTGCAGTGGCTGAGTACAGCCTGCAGGCTTTCCACAGCTTACAGAGAAGGCTTAGCAAGCCGCCTGCAGCCTCAGGGACCTTGGACTCCCGCGGCAGTTGTCAGGGTCTCGGCTCCACCCAGCTCCTCCAGAGGCACCTCAGGTGCGTCATTACATCCTCTTTCCTTTGTTTTTCTAATTTGTTGTGGACATAGCCGCAGGTGGAATGAGTGACATCTGTGATCTCCTTAAGCACAGCCAGGGACTGCCACGTGCATTTCATCTCCAGAACACTGTAATGGAACCAGCAGAGCTTAACTGAAGTCCAAAGTCAGCTGACTGGGGTTCACAGGAAGGAAATGACATGTGTACGCGTGGGAGGTCGGAGACCCGATTGTCTGCAGCAGGGTCCTGGTCATGTGCTGGTTTGAGGAAACAAACCATGTCACAAAGCCCTTGTGGAGAGGAATGCAGAGGTCTCAGTCCTTACACCCAGAGAAACCAAATTCTGCTAGCAGCCCTAGGGGCTGGCGAGAGCTCCAAATGAGAAGGCCGTTTCCCCCCTTTCAATTACTGTTGGTGGTTCTGGTCTCACTACAGTGACTGATTATCAGAATCCTTTCCTTACTCCCAGATGATTCTGGTCACTGCTCACCCTGCACATGAAAGTAAGTCCACTGCCTTATACACCTCAGATCATGCACTTGAAGATGTACTGCTTCTCACTTTGCAGAATTAGATTAAATATAAATCTCTTTTATATGTCACAGAAGTGTCTCCTGGGCGTATGGATACCTGTCCTGCTTACAGAAGTTACACATGCACTGAGAGCCAGTGTCTAAGACAGAGAATTAGGTGCCAAGTCATGTAAGAGACAGCGTATGAGCAACGTGCTGACACGTTACTAATATGCCAAAGATCAATAAAAAATTCACATGTGATAAGTATTGATGTAAACTGAATTCACGCTGATTGTTGTTAGTCAAATAATTCTGAAGATTTCTTATATCTATGCAGTTTGACCCAGATTCAGGGACTAAAATAAGGATGAGTAAAAAGAATCAAAGAAGGAAATACTGAAGTGTAATTTCACTCTTTTCTAAAATTAATAATTTCACATTATTTTATGAACATCCCTCCACAAAGGCTTCAGTATATCCATATTTGTCTGATACTTGATACATAACACGCAGAGACAGGAACAGAAGCTGAGCTACCCAGCATGCTTTCCTGGGCCCTAAAGTTATCTTCTCCCTCTGTTCTTCCCAGCTCATTCTTTCCAGAAGCCAGATTAGGGAGTGCTCATTCTATTACACATCTGTAACAATATCTCAGTGTGCTCCTTCAAATATGAGGGGTTTTTGAAATTGACAAAAATAATTAATGGCGATAAACTGAGGTATATTGTCAGTCTGATTGAAAACAGAGTATTATAAAAGCAGTTTTGGGGAACTGTGACTAATATTCTCATGATGTCTCTCCCTCTCAGAAGAGATCCACTGAGGAAGACATGCATTTGAACTAGATTTTGAAAAAAAAGATATCACAATTTAGCAGTTCCTGGGATTTTTAAAATGTTTTTCTTAATGTAGCCAAAAGACAAGATAGCAGTTGTTTTTTTAAGCAGAAAAAAAAAAAGAAAAAACGAAAAACAAAAGAAACAAACCACAGTCACAACATCATGCTGTTTTGAGATAGCAGTTGTTGTATTAACTATGGAGCCTGAAAATGCCGGCTAAGTTGTTGCCTGTCTGAGACTGAAGCCAGCTGCTGAGGGCAGAGAGAAGATGCACCCATCAGAAAGACAGGGGCCTGGTGAGGACAACTGTGCATTCCTGCGGTGATCACTCCCAGGGCGACCCCAAGGCGTGTTTGGCTGTGAGGTTGGTGTGCGCCTGCTGGGGGGCTCTGGAGAAGCTTTATGCCCTTAGCTCTGATCTAGACCTCAACACACAAGGGAGAGGAGATCCTCTGGTGAGAACTGTTTTTCCTGAAGGAGATTGTACATAGTTTGCCTCTAATTGACTTAAACCATACTCTGTGTCTCTCCTGCTTCACCTGTACGTTATGTTAAGTACATCTGAAAACACAGGAAGCCTTTGACGTATGAGTAACCCTGTATGAGCAAAGTAACACAGGGAATCTCAGTGTGGCAACCCTGTGTTACTAAAGCAAGATGGAATTTCAGAGCTGTTCCAGTTTGCATTTTCTCTAACGGCCAGCGAGGTTGAACAGTTTTTCATGTATCTACTGATCATTTTTACCTCCTCTAGGGCGTATCAATTGATTTTGGTTGCTCATTTTTTGATTGCATGTTTTATTGGGGGGATTAACTTTATATATATATATATATATATATATATATATATATATATATATATTAGATATTAGTCCTCTTTCTGAGGAACAGCTGGCAAAAAATCTTTTCTATTTCTCCAGTTGTATCTTCACTCTGTTTTATTTTTTAGCTGTTTAGAAACTGTTTAATTTGACATGATCCAGGAGGGAGGAGAAGGAAAGAGATGAATTAAGATGTGGCTTCGTTGAGCACAGGCTGCCATGGTTGTCATTGGTTAAAATGAGGTTATGCTGACCTGGGCGGGGGTTTATCACCACTGATCTTAGGAAAAGAACATCACGTAAAGACTGAGACACTGGCAGAATGGCATGCAAAGGAGAAGAATTAGAACTATTCGTATACAAAGAGTGCTAATGCTTGTTAGAGAATTGCTAACCCAGAGAAGGTCAAAGAAGGATTTCCTTGCACCTCAAGTGGGGTGCAGCCTTATTGTAGCTTCACTTACTTCCTGTGGCCCAGACAGCCCTGAGATAGAAATTTCTGCTGCTTAAGCCAGTTGGTGGAATTTTGCTATGACGGTTGTAAGAAACCAATGCACAAAACAAGATCCTTCTTGCACATGAGGATTCTAAAACAGTCAGACTCATTGAAGCAGAAAGGGGACAGTTGATTGCAGGCCCTGGGAAGGAGGGGCAGGCAGAAGGCACAAATCACAGAGCACAGCGTCACTTCTGAGAGATGAAGGATGAACTGTAGCAGAGAACGACACCAACTTGCGGTGCCTGCAGAGTGGCGGACCTTGACATTAGCTGGGACGATGACTCCGCTGCTTTGTTCTTCTCACAGAATAATAATAACATTAAAGTAGGGCGGGCAGGAAGACACATCGGGTGGTGATCATGTGTTCAAGGGTTAGATCATGGGGGTGATTCGTGTGTAATCAGGGCTGCGGAAGGGCTCTCTGCTTTCAGTAGCTGGAATCACACTGCCAGTGTTCCTGACTGAACTCTCGGTTATTGTAGGAGAGCAGACCAAATAGAAACAAAAGTCCATCTTATTTCAACATTTTTGCTTGTTTTTTAACTAAAATTTTTATTAGAAAAAGCCAATTAAGTACAGAAAAATTATAAACAATATTTAAATATTATGTGCCTTTTTTTACATAGCATGAAATCGCAGTAATACATGTTTTAAGTGCAACCCCAGTTTCATGGCAGGTGGATAAGAACTTGCCCATCTGAAGTTTTAGCCTAATGCTATGAAGTATGTGATGCTCTATAAAGAGAGATCAAACTGTCCAGAATTGTTTGTCGCTGCCAATATTTCTCACCTCTGTTGCAGTCAGAGGAAATATAATTAGCACCTTAAGTTTTAAGAAGTAAACTGCCTCTTCAGCTGTCATTGTGCCAGGAAGTTTATAAACACAGCCACTTTGGAAATTAATTTTCATAAAATCCTAGTTCTCCATTTGAATTCTGGTATTAGCTTTGATCTCTCGGTGCAGCTGCTTGGCAAGTCCCAACTCAGCTCCAAATCCTGGACTTTTGCACTTGATTTTCAAGTTGTTTCAAAAACGTTTGTAAATTGCATTAAACAGATGTGATGTGAGATCAGCTAACGACTCTAATACCGTAGCGTCTGAACTTCACGTTTACTGTAGTCTTGAAATATAAGCAGCTTCCTACCAGGTTGCAGCCCTGACACACAACAACTACATTGTTATCGTTACTTATGTGTTCACATGATTACATTGACTTTTATGGTTGAATTTCACTCGTGGTCAAAATTGCACATCATATACGCCTCAGACTCTAGAAAAGTTTCTCAGACAACAAAGCCCATTAAAAGCCAAAACTGTCCAGGGCTGACATTTTAAATTAATTTTAGTATTTGAAAAGTTCCAAATATCCAGTTATGTTTAACAGAGCGTAAGACCTTCCGTGATTTTTACTTCTTTTGATGGAGCCACGGTGCATTGGCAAGGCTTTGATCCATACGTAGAACCACTGAGACACTTGAATGTTTGGAATTTCTAGGAGTTTTCCTTGTGAGAAAGCCTTTTATTAAGATGAGTTGAGCAGACATCAACTGATTTTGAAAAGATTCAATTAATTTCCAGCCTGCTGTTTGCTAGAAATACTTCTTTTTAAAAAAACTCCATAAATTCTTTATTAAGTCTAGAATAGACCATTTGGATATATGCAGTGATCACATTTGTCATAGGGAATTAGCACCTGAGATGATATGTTTCCATTTCTCTGCTTTTTCCCCTCCCCATCCCCTCCCCCAGCCTCCTTCCTCTCCTCATCAGAAATGCTCCTTTTAGGGTTCTTAGTATTTATTTGCTCTGACACAAGCGTTAGGTTCACTTGGCCTCATCCCAGTTCATCAGTTCATAGTCACCATTATCTAAAACATACCTGGCTTAAATGACCAACTTTATATTTCATTTCTTTTCTATCAATTTTGTATACCAAATAAGTTCTTTTGTTGTATTTTCACATCAACCTGAAAAAAATACTGACTGCCCGCTATGTGTGATTTTTAACTTTTTCCTCTTGTGGAATACTACCTGAGGTATG
>PVLA01008945.1:44763-82016 GCA_004027455.1 Hydrochoerus hydrochaeris
TCCCTCCCTCCCTCCCTCCCACAGTTACACCGAGTTCTCAGGGCCGCAAGGCAGAAGCCACTTGCACTATTCCGTCTTGTTAGGTACCGCACTCCCTGTGTCTCTGTGTGGTCTTGCTTCTCCGTGCACCTGTTCCTTTGCTGAACTCCCCTTTTATAAGGATGCCATCCACACTGCATTGGAATTCATCTTGATTATCTTACTCTATTTGACTGATCCTAAAAAGATTCTATAAGCAAATACAGGCTCATTCTAAAATGGCATGGGTTAGCAGTCCACTGTATGTATCTGGTGGAGCACAGTTCAGGCTGTGACATCCTGTACATTTGGGGCAGTGCTTTCTTTCTGACCTCAGTTCTCTAGTGGGTCCAAATATGGTTATTCATTTTTAGTTTGCATGCTTTTTTATTTCCCATTTAATTAATTAATTAATTAATTATTTGTAATGTAGCAATCACTTCTAAGCTCTTCACATATTGGGACATTCCAGGGCTTTTTGACCTTTTTAATATCCCTTCTGATAATACCCAAGTGTATTTTGGTCTCTTTACCTCTGAGACATCTAACTACTCACTGGAATTGTAAAGCCAAGCTAGAATTTTCTAAAAAGAATGCATACATTCCAAGCAGGTGCTGCTATTTGCTCTTAGCGCACACTCAATTTCCCTCCTAAGTGACTATTCCTAGAGTGATTCCACTGGTGCCTGCGATGTCAAGACAAATCCAGAGAAAGCACTGCATAGCTTGTTCTTTCTGTTCTTTAGTGGGAATGGGTGCAAGCATAGAATAAAACAGCATGACTAAAGCAAGTAAAATAACACAGAACAACAAAATGCCACAAGGTATGACCTATTTGGAAAATAAGGAACACTGCTTTTTAATTTTTTTTATTTTAATTGTTTTGGCTGAGGACGGCTGGAAAGGTTGAGCGGGGAGTGCTGCCCTCTGGCACATGGGAACCCACCACAGTGCTCACTGCTGGAGCAATGCACGTCCCTAGGTAATGTGACCCAGTGTTTACTCTTGTAAATGAAACTGTATTTTAACATACCTTAATTTTATATTGTCTACAACTACTTGCACTTGCTCACATCAGATGTGGACGGCAGCTCTTGTGATGTTAAAGTGAACCATTAAAAAGGCCACCCAGTTTGCTGCCTTGCTCTCCACAGGAAAATGATGCCAAATCTTGGTTTATTCTGTCTTTCTAAATAGTTAGGATTATTTTTGCTTGGATTATTGTATTTTAAATTAGAGACATCATTATCGTAAAGGAGAATTTATAGAATCATATGCATGGTTTTGATAGAAAATGGTAGCAATCTTGAAGAAAAAATTGTAAATAATGATGATAAAATAAGAAGAAAGTGACAGAGAAAAAAGGCGCAAACATCCAGCTTACTAATGAAGTGGGCTGTAACGCAGATGCAAGAGAAATCATGTTTTTGCTGATATTCACATTGCTTCAAGGAAAATATTACAGTAAGAAAACTCTATAAAAATCAATTTATAAAATTAAAATTTTGAGGCATGTTAAACATTATTTTGGGTTATGAAGATTAGTTCTTGACTCTTATTTTAAGGATAAGTATATGTAGATGTGGGTGATATAAATAAAGATAATGTTGAGTTGATGAATATTAATGGTATCAATGGGCAAAAATGTATGCATAAATAAAACTAGAATTTCAATATAAATTTTACTGATGAAAATATGTGCAAGAGTTTAAGCACAATCGCAAATAAAATATAGTTAATTTATTCCTATAAATGCTTTGCTTGATTTTTGTTGAACTCATATTCATAGCTTCATTGTGACTGGACCTGACAGGTCTAATTCTAACACAGAAGATAAATGTGAGAGACGAAGGTGTATGTCAGAGCTTGTTTGATAAGGACATGAGAAGTGTCTTCACAGGATCTTTTAATAACTCTTGAAATATAGAACAAAATTTTCTCACTTTTTGTGTAATTCATGATGTTACTACTATAGACATGACACAATTTTAATTTTAGCCTGAAATATAGACAATTTCTCCATTGCATTTTTAAACCTGATCAACTGAATATTACATCAAATACTAATTTGCCATTTTTGTTCATTTCCATGAAAAAAAATGCTCCCATTATGGCCAATTTTCAGCCACCAACATGGTGCTACTGAATACCAGTTGGGGACATGTTTTGTAGCATGTCCATGATGATGTAACAGTTGAACCGTGATAAGAACTTTGATAATAGCAAAATTTAATTAAAAAAATTAATTGGGAGATGAAGAGTTTAAGTATGAACTATATATTTTATTTGACTAATACTATGTTTATTAAAATAATTTTTAACCAAGGTGCTTAGAATTTGAATCATAAATTTATGAAAATTTCAAAATTGGCTGTGACAAACCAAGACAAAATAACTCCAAGTTACCACAAGACCGAGCTATAGAAAGGTTTAAGCACTTATTTCTCAGACATTTGTGTTAACACTCCTAAATTTATATGTTAGAATTTAAAAAAAAATTAGGATTCAAACTGAAAATTCACAGTTCTAGACTGAGTTTACAGTGGATGTTGTGAAGAGTTTGGGAAGGTGTCTGACCTCTCTGCCTTAGTTTGCTTTTTTATAAAAATCAATTACTGAACTGGGTCCTTTTCTCATTTTCTCCCTCTTTTTCCTTTTATTTATTGTCACCCTTCAATGGGCTGGTTCTGTTTAGAGAAACCTAGATGTGAAATACACATTTTGAAGGAATTCAATTTGACTATGTGTTAACCTTGGATAAAAATATACCTCCCATTTAATACAGTCCTGGAAATGGATTTAAAGTTAATTCTGCTAATACTTTAAATTGGTGATTTACACTATTATAAATCCACATTTTGTTTCAAGTAGAATATCTGTGGCTCTGACCTCCAAATTGGTTCAAATCCTCGTGTTCTAGGTGCAATGAAATTTGTGATGGAAACTACCCTGGAACATTTCCTATTGGCTAGAACCCCCAAAGTGTAGAATCCGCAACTCACTGAAATACAGCAATAAAACTAATTTCCTACAAATGATTCATTATTGTTTCTACCAAAACAATGGGTACCTGTCTTGTGAGAGGAAAGACAAACTATAAAAATACTCAAAGCTTCTTTTTATTGTACTTTTATTGTTTAAAGGACTAGTCTTAAAAATAAGAATATTGAAATAGTATGTTAAATTCAGCTAGACAGAGGCTTTTGTGAAACTTGTATTATTTCTATTCTTGTTGCCCCAAATGACTGTATGAATGCTACCGTAAGATTCATTAATAACTCCGTGTCATGAAGTCTAGTATTTCTTACGCTACTTAGATGCATTTTCCTTGTAAGATAATTAAAAGACAAAAAAGTTATTCACTTCAGATGTAGATATAGAACAGACATAGCAAGCACATAACAGCTTCCTCTATGATGTTTTAAATGTGCTACTTGAGGAATTACTGAATTTTCTGCTTGTATCTGTCCAGATCCACCAATTAGCGTCATGATTGAAGTGAATTGGGCGTGGTGCTCATTATATAAAGCAGGAATGAGTATAGAAAATGTCCTGAAACTAAATTTAATGGCTCTGAAATTGTTATTTGTTTATGGGATCATTTATTTTATTTCTTTTTATTGTTTTTCTGTTTTTAGTTTTTTTTCACTTCTACAGAGATGCTGAGTACACTGATTAAACAAGAAGCTCTTCTTAGCATATCTTTCTTATTTAAAAAAATAACACTCCCTAAACAGCTAAAAGTTTTTTTTTTTGACATTTGAAGTCTGCTTGTATTATGAAGATTTTTCTATCATGTTGGTATTAAAACTGACAAGGTTTGAGAGAAAAAAACCAAGGAAGCCAAAGCTTTTGATTGAGATAAATATGCACAACAAGTAATTAATTATCCAACATGAAATAAAAACTGAAAAGGTGTGGTTTTTCCTCAAAAGAGCGTCCTTTAAAAAATTTCATGGAGAATTTCAGGGTTAAACCACATCAGTCTTATAAGAGGCTGAAGTAATTAATGCACATGACTTATGGAATGTGATAAAGTCCTAATTTCTCAGTTTTATTAAAGTAATTGAAGAGACACTATAAAACTCTATAGCACTAAGAATGAAACTCTGTGTCACTAAGAATGCGGAATTAAGGCAAAGAAAAGCTTCACTATTAGTCCTTCTTTTCTCATTGGAAAACTATACCCCGAGAAAAAGGTACACATTGTAAGAAACTGCGAAGAAATTAAAGAACAGGAAGTAAATTTTGATACCATGAACTAAAGAAAGCTATAAGCTACCATAAACTTTCACTCTGCACATTTATTGAGCACTTTTCCTCTTGGTGAAAGTTCATAGATAATTTACCTGTTCTTATAGATTTTTTATTTCACCAGCAATGACAGAAATTAATTAAGAAAAATTCATGCAATGCTGAGAAATGTGTTATGAGTAAATATAAACAAAAACATATTGTTGGCGATTATGGCTGCGTTTTTGCCTTCAACATCGAATGATTAGAGAAGGCCTAACGTTTCAAATATGTCCCAGCATTGCTTACCATCCTTCCTCTAGAACGGGTGGGCCTGGCCTTACCTGATCTCCGTCTTGACTGTCTATTTCCTTCTCTTCTGAACAGTGGTGGCTCCATGGTGGACCATGTGAGGCAGAGTGGTAGCGAAATCAAGACTATGAGCTTTCAATTCAGAGCAAACCGAGATGAGACACAAATCTTACTATCGGATCATTTATTTATTCTCTTGGTTTTTATTCCTTCCTATGTAAAATGCAATATAAAATAACTGTAGGGTGTTGTGAAAATGAAATCAGAGGATGACTTTAGGAAAGAAAAAGTGCAAGGCTTGTGATTATTTGATGTTACTTTTTCCTGTTTAAAAGAATAATACTACCTGATTATTCCTAAAACTAGGGCCCTCTCAGACATGCCACTGACACAGTTAAAGGATCTTGGAACAATCAGGTTTCTTACAATTGTTATAAATAATATTATTTTTCCTTAGGAAATAATAAGTGAGCTTCTGTACTAGTTATTGGTTAATTATATATAATCTTCTCTTTCACTAATTGCTTAGACAAAACTTGACTATCACTCATCTCTTTAAGATACAGATTTCCAGGAAAAATTTTGCCATTTATACCTTAAAATTACTCATTAATATAGTAATATTCAATTTTTTGATACATCATATACTTATGAAAGTAGACTCATAAACCAATCTAAAAGAAAAATGTAAAATTCAGAGACAGTTACAGGTACTAAAACATAACTTTTAAATTAAATCCAAAATAATATGTTGTTTTAGATCTTTTAATACAATGACAAATTCAAGACAATATTACCTAAAATCTGTTAGGGTAAAAGTCTGTGATGAGATCATAACAAAAAGATATTTTTAAAAACAACAAAGTGAATAGTAATATTTATGTGTTAAATCAGATTTTATTAATTAAATTTAAAAATGTATATTATAATGACAAGTTAATTATTTTACTGCGATAAGTAATGATACAGCAATTTTACTTAGAAATATTAATATTCCCAGGTTTAAAAATACAGAGTTGTTAATTCTGGTACCCATGAAATTTTTTTCAAAATTAAGAATGTATTGAAATAATTATTTAGAAAGAATTTCAAGGTGTGTATCTCTAGCAGCTTGTTTGATTAAATTTAAGTTTTCATATTATTTATTTCCAGAGTTTCGTAAATGCTTACCAACAATCTAGAAATCCATTTGCAGTCTGTACCAGGAATAGGGGTTTTTGTTAGTCAAAAGAAAAATTTCACATGCTAATGCTAGTTGTTTTTTAAATTTATTTTTCATCCGTCTGCATTTTCAGTACACACCGATCACACTCAATCTTTGGACTCCTGTGTGTCGAATGCATTGTTTCAGTCTGACAGCCAGCTGCTGGCTGCCTGGGTCTAAGCTTGTTTCTGATCCTTGGCTTCTGGTCGGACCGATCATGCAGAGTGGATTCTGTGTCCGCCTGACCATCCTTTGGGTTTTGTGGATGAGAAAGGAGAAGGAGGGAAGAAAGCAGTGGTGTCTTCTCTGTGAAAAGAGCTGCCGGGCAGCTGCCTGCCTGGGAATCTACTGCTACAAAATTACTGGGTTAGACTTCAAAGAAGCCATAGAGTGCAGGAATAAAGCCCAAGTATTCCTCTAAGTTAAAGAGGTCCTTTGACTCTAAATATAATAATTTTTTAAAAGGTACTTAATGGAACTCGGAAGCTGATGGGAGATGATTCTCTACATTCCCTCCCATTCCTTTTGGAATGCCTTTTGAGCTGTGGCGTTCCTGCTGTTCCTCCTGGCTCCTTTCCTGATGATTTGTACAGGAAGGTGGATATTCTCTCCCCTAGAAGCCTAAGATGAGCATTTGTTTCCAGCAGTACAATGATAATATCTGCTTCAGGTGAAGACCAGAGCAGCTCAGTTATAATCCAGGTCTCCTGGGCCCACCATCCACACAGGACAGGCACTACCTGCTCTGGGGACGAGACCCCAGGGTAACTGAAGTGGACATGAAATTCAAGCTTTCCGCTGGGCCATGAGTGAGGAAGGTCATTGTTCCTGATCCGGGAGCCTCAGTTCCCTGCCAGGATCTGTGAGGCCTTCATGGCTCGCCCCTCAGCATAAGGGTCGAGTTCCACGCCCTTCACAGTTCTTCACAGAGGCCCAAAACAAAGGAGTAGGTTGCCGTGAAACGTGGTTCAAGCCCAATTCCCAACAGGCTGTGAGAGAAATGGACAGTGACAAAATCAACCGGAGACAGGGAACTGTGGAAACAGGAGATCAGGAGACACTTCTAGCAATTTCTAAAACATGGGAAAGGACATTTTCCTAGGTTTTTCGTTCCCAAAGAAAGAGCTCTACAATGAGTTGTATGGTTCTGAGTGGAATCTGTGTTGGATCGTTCTAAAAGCATACTGCTTTTGTCTTATATGGTTGGATGACAAATTACCACAGTGTGGGTGGTTTGAAGGAGCACAAACTTATCTCAGGGTGCTGAGGGCACACGGCCAGCACAGATTATCTGGTTCATTGCGTGAGTATCACAAGGCTGCCATCAGGGTGCAGGAAGACACCTCACTTGGTCTTTCTCAAGATTATTCATGCTATTGTAGATTTCAGCATCTTGTGCCTCGGTGGCCGCTGTCTCCACTTTCTGCTGGTGAGTGTGTTCTCTGAATCTAACGCCCCACATTCCTTACTAAGGGCCTTGGTACTTCTACTTCTGTAGCATGACACTTCCGTGATAACCAGTAGGAGACTCAGTTCGTTTAAGGGACGGAATCCTCTTGGGAGGACTTTTGGCAAATTACTACAACTAAACAGAGCCGTTACCTTTAGGCATAGTAGAAGATCAACCGAGTTTGGAAGTTAATTATGCTAGCACACTCCCTCCCTCTTGTTACAGGACACCTGACCACACTAGAGCCGTCCAGCAGAATCGCAGGCCCTGCCTGCACCCAACGGGGGAGAGTCCGCAGGAAAGTCACGTTGAGGTGCCCTGGAATTCCGCCTCTAGAGCTGCACTGAAAAGTCATTATATTGGTGTTTCTTTCATAAAATGAATATCACAACTTGATATTTTAAAAGATACATACAAAAAATTGCTATTTAAGATTTTAGAAACAATGCAGTGCAGTGAAAAGAGAACCAAACAGAATAATCAGAACAAAATATATTCCAGTCCAGATTCTGCTATTACACATTTGTTCTCTATCATGCATTTTATAATCTAAATGTATTATTTATCACCTTGGTCAGAAATGTATTTAAGTGACACATATACTATATAACCAGGAGAGTAAAACATAAAGTGTGCAGAAGTAAACAATCAAAAAAGCAAATGGAATTTCACTCCAGAAAGAATGGCTATTACCAAGAAATCAACTAATAACAAATGCTGGTAGGGCTCTGGGGAAAAAGGAACCCTTTTCTACTGTTGGTGGGAGTGTAGACTGGTGTAAGAACTGTAGAAATTAGATTGGAGGTTTCTCAAAAAACTACAACTAGAGGTTCCATTTGACCCAGCTATTCCCCTTCTTGGTATCTTCCTGAAAGAATTAAAAGCATCCGACCACAGAGACATATGTGCACCCTTGTTTACAGCTGCACAGCTTATAATAGCTAAATCTTGGAAACTGCTCAAATGCCCATCAACAAATGAATATTTAAAGAAGATGTGGGTTTTTAATATAATGTAGTACTACTCAGCCATAAAGAGGATAAACTTGAGACATTTCTAGGTGGATGCACTTTGAGACTATACTCTAAAGCGAAATAAATCAGACCCAGATGTGTAAATATCACATTGTCTCTCTGTTGTGAGAAGCTGAAAGTGTAAATAAAGACCAAAATGTATAATAGATATAGTGAAACAAGCAGAAAATGTTCAGATCAGAAGGAGAACAAGGGAGAGTGGAGGGGGAATGAAAGGGAAGCCCAAGAATGAAAAGAATAGAAGGAAAAAATGTAAATGAAGCTCTTGCGAATAAAGAAGGTCAGAGGAGCTGAGGGGCAGGGAATGAGGAAAAAAGAATCAAGATGTATTGTGTACAAGTATTAATTCCCTATGGTGACTATCATCATTATGCATTTCTAAATGAACCAATAAAATTAATTAATTAAAAAATTAAAAAAGAAAACAAATGGAGATCACTGATGAGATCAGGATGCGTAAACCTGGCTGGGACCACTGACTCACATATCCACTAACTCGCAGGGCCTGTGAGGAGGTGGTCGGTGTTAGACTGAACTTCTGGCACTCAGCAAGGCTTGTCACAAGTCTATGCAAATGACCTCAGTCTAATTTGGTGTTTGTCATCATTGAGGAGAGAGAAAGAGAGCAGCATTCTCTAGAGAATGACATTGCCAAGTCAGGCATTGGAAATTAATGTTTCCAGATGGTTCTTGTGGTCTGGCACAGTACTGCTTTGCCCCACTGTAACATGGAGACCGACTTCTACTTCTGTGGGAAGAAGAAGCCCCAGTAAGTTACACTGCAAGAATTTATAAAAATAGTTCAGTCAGGAAGTCAGGATGGGAGAATTTTAGGAATCTGGGAAAAGGGGTAGGGTATGTGGGGCACATGTATCAGAACCAATCCCACACATGGCGACTGAGGGTAATGAGCATGCTACATGGGTACATTTAGGTCTCTTCATGATAATAAGACTGAGTTAAAGATGTGCTGCTGTTGAGATGTCTATTACTAAAAAGATGGCAATCAGGAATTACTCCTGGGCAAATTTCTTGAACTCATTCAGGAGTGAGGGCATTTCCTTTAGAATCTTGCTTTATTCCTATGGAAGTGAATGATGAAGGCAGAATATCTGTAAGAGTAAAGGGTAATAAATAGGTCAGGTCACACTACTGCGGGTCGTTTTACAAACCCCACTTTATTTCTACGCATTAAGGACCTGGTGCTTATAACTTCATGAGCAGTTTGAAGTGCACGGAGACGGTGCTAATCGGTAAAGATGGGGAGAGGTGAATGCCAAATGGGCTGCAGTGTTGCTCAGGAGAATTCAGCATGCTGTCGTCTTATTCCGTAGTCACTGGGTAGCACTCTCTCGAATTCTCAGTCACATCTTGTTGGGTGATGCCTGTTTGTGCACGCAAAGGTGAGATCTAACATGCATCCAAACTGAAAGTGCCGTAATGTGTTAATTGTTAATTAAAAGAAATCCTACGTGTGTGTACAGGCTAATATGGGCTGGGAACACTCAGCATCCTCAGGTTTACATTAAGAGCATCATTTACAGATTACTTTTACAGTTTTGTGACATTTATCTGAATTATTTCTGTGTATCTGCTTAACAGCCTATCTATCTTCATTATCATCATAATCTGAGATATTTTTCTGTGCAACCCTCAAGGACAGGACAGGAGCCTTAAGTAAACAGGATGCCATTCTGAGTCCAGGGAGCCCGGACTGGGCACCTGCTGTGTGTGAAATGGGGTCAGTGGTCCTCCCAGCAGAGACGCAGCTGACAGCTCACGGACCACCTCCCCATTCTTCATGTTCTTGGATTCTGAGTGCTGTGTCCACATGTTGGGTTCAAATGCAGGGAGTGGCAGGATTTCAAGGTGTAGCCTTTTGAAAGTTTTAGTTTTGCCAAGGAGAAAACAAAAATTCTTCAAATCCCAACCCCCTGCCACAAATTGTCCTGGAGTCTCAGCTGGCAGCCAGCCTCACCCTGAACCTTACCCAAAACCCCAGGGCCACGTTTATCTGGAAGAAAGTTGGCTCTGCTTAGTACTTGAAGACAACACAGTTTTGGAAAAGATGGAGAAAGAAACAGATTTAGGGTTGTCGGGCTGTCTCTACATAGTCCCTCATTAAAGGATTTCAAAGAAACAAATTTAAAGCTGGACTAGAAAATGCCTATTGCTTTGTGTTTCATGTGGAAGGGGTGGGTCTCTCCCATGCCTTAATTTGCCTTTTTTCCATTAAAGAATTTTGTAATTTCCAACTCATTTTTCATTTTCTTTCCAAAAAATACCCTTTATTCTCAAAGTCATGTTTACATTCAGGATGTGGAGCAATGGAGAATTATTTTCTGGGACTTCTCAGAGCTCTGGGCTCGGCTGGGACTTTACGGGGTAACAACCCTAGCACATCAGGGTCCCCATCATGCAGATTCCATGGCCTGGGCTGTGGGGAACTGATCGAGCATCCTGATTTTTCCACCACACTAGCAGATTGCTCATGTATGAGCCACAAGGCAGGGTTCACCTTGATTCTGAGAAACTCAGCATTAGATTTTGCTGAGCCCCCAAACTGTCAACTTCCTTAAGCCTCAGGAAATATTCTGATAATTAAGATGTGGGCAGGTGGCTTCCCAGAGGACCTTTCCAGTCAAATACCTTAGTTCCCTGGAATGCTTTTGGGCACTGAAGTTTTCTTTGATACGTGAAGGAGCAGGGGTCCATTTTCATCTGGGGCAGAGTTCGTACTTGCCCATCTTTTCGCTGTCACCTCATCTCAATGCCGGAGCTCACCTGAGACAGCACATTGTGTGAGGGGTCAGCGCTGCCCTGCATGGCCCCTTTCTCAGCTCCTCACCCCATGTGGCTCTTTTGACTTTGTCTCCTCGCTCAGCTCAGCAGGCGGGGAGAGCTGCTCTCACCCACGTGTCTCATGCGTGTTCAGATCTCCTAACAGCCCTCAGGTTCTTCCTGGTGCCTCATAAGGCAGCTCTTAATGTGGAATCCCTAGAGACGGTGTTGGTGTTTTCTTGTCACATAATGGCAATAAGCAGACACTGTCACATAGCCAGTACATATCGTGCATGTTTCTGCTGCACGGTGCTGTATTTCATTTCTGGAATATGCCCATATCTTTGAAGGACACTAATTACTGTGTGTTTCCTATCTTTGATGGCACAGTTGAGATGCTCTGCTGGTCATCTTGCCAGTGTGTCTTGAATGACTCCTAGGTTTCTTGTAGATGAGCAGGTGGTTGTACATGACTGGCTTATGCTCATTTCACGAGTGCAGGTGGCAAGAGAGAGGGAACAGGTTCTTACAGCCCCCCCATGTTTCCTTTCTTCATGTTTCTTTTTCATGAACAGGGACATTCCAGGACAATTCCTATTTTGTAAAACTTCACTGATAAAATCCTGTCCTTACGTGGCTGATTTATAGTCAAAACAAATGCTGAAATTATTTCCCACTGGGTACCCACTGGTGGCTTGTCCTGCATCCCCTCTGCTCTAACGTTTAAACTTAGTAAAGGTACAAATTAGGGAACCTGTTGATAAGAACACATGGACTCTGTGTCTTTGCCACCACTGCAATAATTAGAGCCACGGATGCCCTTGGGACAGTGGGGTCCACTGCAGAAGATTTAATTTTTTCCTCTTTTTGTGCCCTGTCTTGTTCTGTAACTTTGCTAACACTGAAGGTCATTTCCTTCTTAGTCGTGACATGATTTTCAAAAGGCAGAAGATGGAACAATAAATAGCTGTCCAAGGGATGCTAAGCTGTCAAATGCAGGCACTGAGGATAATCTGCTTTGGGATTGTGAAAGGATATAAGACAGTGATAGGGAATTTTAGATCATTCTCACCGCATCTCAGCCACTGGTCTACTAAAACTCAACAATATTTTGTCTCAAGTATGAACACCAGTGCTCCAAAGTCACAGACTTTTGGGATGTGGTTACTTCAGTTATGGTCTCTACCACTTGCATAATCAACTTGCATTTTAATTACTCATTTTAAAATAATTTACTTTCATACAGAATTGTAACATATTTTTCAAAAATAAAATTAATACTTGTCAAGGCCACAAATTAAAAAAAAACTAAAAAAAGTTGGTTATCCAGTTAATATTGGCTAATAAGTTAAATTTAATATTGACTGATTAAACTATAGGTTCTTCTAGGATTCCACCAATATTTTTGCTAAAGTCATTTTCTATTCCAGGATCCAGAGGAGGATACAGGACTAAATCCAATCATTATGTTCCCTTTGGTCTTCTCTATTTGTGAAAGTTTCACACCATTTTTTGCTTGTGATGATACTGAAAGAGTTAACAAGTATTACACTGGTCAGATACTTTGTCTTAGTTTTGCTTTTTTTTTTTCCATTGCTTTATCAGGAGTAGACCGAGCTCACAGGTTTTGAGTGATGAATACTGTGAAGATGAAGAACTCTTCTTGTGGGAAGGTTAAGTTTCTTTATGTGAATATAATTGGTTTGGGAGCTGCCTGGTTGGTGGAGCAGGCTTCCAGGTGTGACTGGTGCCATGGAAGTGTGACCCCAGGTACTGCGTTTGGAATTTTGCCTAATTCCTGTGACATTGTCAGAGACTGAGATTAAGGGTGGTGGATAAATTAATCTGACAGAAACCACCAGGCTGTGTCATGGCCACTACTGGTTGGTGTTAGCAAAATTTACATTGAGAAATGGGACAAAAAACAGAGTAATATATGTTGAAAAACATCAATGTTAGCCCAGGAGGGTCTCTGTGTAAATTTGGGGCAGTGTCTTATCAATGCTTATATACTATCCTCAGAGTCTGTTACTATTTTCTTTTTTCCTTTGATTCATACTCTGAGGATTGCTATAACTTGTGTGGATTCTACAAAGCAGCACAACTCAGCTGCCAACCTGATGGTCACAGTGAGAATGCTTTTCTGTACATTTCCCAGTTGTGGTTGCTCTGTGGTATAGATGGATCCTTTGCTTAGTAGTCTTTCATGGGATATTAACATCATCAGTACTGTCACTCTAGGATTTACTATCTTGGGAATTAGGGTGGGTTTTCAAATTTCCTTGCTTTCAGCATGCTGAATCTCAAGACACTAGCCTGCATACTTTGCAATTATTTCTGGAAATTTCATGCTTTGCCTTACGTGCTGTTGCATTCCAGCCAGCAGTCAACTGGCTACCAGTGCTGCACTAGTGATCTTCTGTGCAATTTCAAGACTTTCTCACATTGCATCCAGATCCACTGAGTGACACTACATCACTTGTCTTTCTAAATAGACATCTGTCCCACAATGCTGAGTGTACCAAGAGTGTTTTGTCCTTCTCAGCATGAACAATGGCAGGTTTGATTTTCACTATAAAGTGAGAAAGTGTCAACTCCACTTTATGGTGTTTTAGTGAGAATGATTCAATGTAAAGGAATCCATATTCTAATATGTTGGAGACTGATTCTTTCATTTTTTAGCTATTTGATAAACTTCTTGATTGATTAATTAATTCCTGCATTACTTTAGTTCATTTTACCTTCATATGTTTAGATACTGAGAAAAAAGTGGTGAATGGAAGAAATAAAAAAGCCAATGATACAAAGACTTTCTTAGTTTGTTGTATGATCTCTGATGACTAAGGAGTCAATTTCATGTTCATAAATTATTTATATCCCATTTTTCATGGACGTTCTAGCCCATTTTAAAAAATTCATCTTCAGGCTTTCTTTTCTTGAATATATGTGTGTATATTTCTTAAATATATATATTTGAATGTATACCAGATATGTTTTCTAGAATATCTTTTGCTTGATGACATTTAAACAAAGTTCAAAATAATAGAGAACAAATAAGAAAAAAAAGGAGGCAAATGGCATATATTTTGTCTTAGTGGCTACCACTAGTGAGGTGAAGGTTATGATAGGAAGAGGCATATAAAAGCTTATGAAATATTTGAGATGTTTTTATTTACTTGAGAATCCTAAGAGAATTTCATACTAATTTAGATTCCATGTAAATAACTGTCATATTTTACAATAGAAGGCATTTAAAGATCGCTTAACAAGGCAATGCTGTTAAATTCGACCCCAATACTAAATAATATACCTGTGACTACACATATACAAATATAAATTTTTATGCTATGTTATTTTGTTTTACACCTTGATTGTATTATTATTCTGTTTATTTGTATTTGAGATATATGTTCACCACATGTATTTATATAATCAAGATTTAATTATATAGTGTTTAACTTTTAAAATATGTATTTAGAAGGAACAGAGCAATTTTCAAATATTCATTATATTGAACACTGAATATGAGATACTTTAATTAATTATTGTTTGCTGACAAGGAGTTTTTAGTACCCAAAATTAGAGAGAAAAAATGTTTTAAGCTGCAAAATCCAGTGTGTTTCAATTATTTATTACCAAAATTTGCTGCATAGAGTTGGTCCTATTAAAATATTCTTCAATCGACTCTTGCCCCAGTTTGCTGACACATGACACATTTCCCATTATCTGCAGGCTATCCATGAATTCTATACCGATTTTAAGTTATAACTTAGAATTTTTATACTGACACGTTATCAACCACTGGGATTTAGATATATGGGAGACTGGAGCTCAGCTAGGTATCTACCAAGATTATTGGGATGAAAAATGGAGCAGCCTGTTAGGGAGGTGAGCAAGGTCAGCTCCACGTGCGAGAGGCATGGTAAATTAATGAAGAGTGCAAGCTTCGGGTCAAAACAAGGGGGTTAAACCAGTGTCCTCTGTCTGTGTTTCATGACTGTGGATATATCATGTACTATTTAGGAGTTTTATAGATCTCACTGTCATTATTATACTAAAAACATGATTATTATAAGACTTAGCAAATGTCAGGTAGGAAGCAAACTCTCAATAAGTCGCACCTCTCTTTGATTCTATTCGACCGTCACTTCCAATGTAATAGCTTCTCAGGTGCAGAGCCCTGGCCATGGCAAAGCAAGCACCAGGTCCTGCTCACCAATCACAGCATGCATCACCTGCATTCAGGGGAGAGGGGCAGGATCAAGAGCTGGCAAGCAAGAGAGGGGCTCAGGATTGGAGACACCAGGCAGGGGGACTGGAGAGGCATCATGAGTGAGAGAAATGACTGCTATACGTCGCACGTCCCTTCTAGCTTTGTGTAAACAAGACAGAATGAAAGTTTCAAAAACTTTGGAAAAGGCATTGAGGAGATGTGGGAGTACCAGGAAAGGCAAGAACTTAGGGAGAGCGTCACTTGTACATATGACATATGGCCACAAAGCTGAATACTGTGCACGGGAAGGTGGAGAGATGGTAGAACGTCTGAAGTCCAAGCTACTGAGACTCCAGAATAGCATAATTTTTAGTTCTTTTTAATAAAAAAGGATGAGGGTACTCCATTAAAGTGATGTATGACTTAAGAGAAGGTTTGATGGTAAAATTTTAAAAGCATTTATGGCTTCTAAAATTGTACAGCATTTAAATGTCTTGGATTAACATGACTTTGGTCTGTTGTAGAGTCTTACCTTCTCTCCAAAATTACTAGTCAATTCATTATTGTGAAGCAATAGTACTATTAGAAGGTAGGGTTTTTTAGGACACAGAGAAAGGCAGATTTCTGAAAGAATCACTTTTGGATTTGCAGTATGGAATTGGTGGTTGACACTAACATTTTATGGTGTGGTATAACATTTGAGATCAGCAAGGTTATACCATAATAATAAATGATACAACAATTTGGTGTTTTATAAAAATGTAACTTTTTCATTTTTACTTGATGATTACTGTGAGTCAACTATAGTTCTTCAAGTTGCCTTTTCTCTAAGATCGACAGTGTGTGTGTGTGTGTGTGTGTGTGTGTGTGCATGTGCTTACAAATGTGTTATGGTCTAAATGTATGTGTCATCCCAAAATTTGTATGCTGAAACCTTAATCCCAAGGTAATCATGTTAAATGATAGAACATTTGGGAGGTGTTAGGGTTTGTATCTTAAATGACCCTCAAAATCCATGTGCTACAGGCTCTGATGCCAGCCTGTGCTGCAACTCAAAGCTTTGAAACCTTAGGAAAGCAGGCCTAATGCAAGGAAGTCAGGGTTTTGTGGTGATGCCCTTGGAGGGACAGAAAGCCCCAGCCAGACACGAAGGCTGCAAGTGCCTTGTTTTTAAGATTTTTCAGCTTCCAAAACTTTAGGGAAAACACCCTGTTAGTTATAAGTTACACAGTTTAATATACTTTGATATACCAACCCCATGAGACTAAAACAATATGTGGTTATTCATCTCTTAGCAACAGGGATACACTGTGAAACTGTTTTAGTAGGTGGCTGTGTTATGTGAATATCAGAGAACATACTTACAGAAATGAAAATGGTAAAAATGTCACTCAGTGATATAATCTTAGGGAACCACCTGATGTTATTTAACTTTATGAGGCACAGTATCCGACATCTGCAGTTTAAAAAAAGTGATGTTTGCTTTGGTTCATGGTCTCAGGGAAATTCGGTCTGTGGTTGACTGACTACAAAGCAGACCCATCATAGCAGAAGGGCAGGATAGACCAAAGATGCTTAATTCTTGGTGGCTGGGAAGGAGAGTGAAAAAGTTCCAGAGAGGAAGGGCAAGGAGCCAGAAGTAGGACCCAAGGCCCTCAAAGTGCACTCTACTAACCCACAAACCTATTTTTGTATTGTTTGTTGTGGTGTTGGTGGTCCTTGGGACTTAACCTAGGTGTCCCCAGCCCTAGTTTGTATTTTTTATTTTGAGACTTAGTTTTGCTATTTCCCTAAGCTGCGCAGGTTGGGCTCGAAGTTGGGACTCACTGACCTCCACCTCCTAGATTTCTGGGATGATGAACACATGCGACTATGCTCAGCTTGCTGGCCATTTCTTTTTTCTTTTTTCTTTTTTTTTTTTTTTACCCAGGATTGAACTCATGACTTTTCACTTGCCTGGCAGGCACTTGTGCCACTGAGCTAAACCCCCAGTTGCTAGACATTTCTTAATCCAGTCAGATTTTATGGATCAGTATTAGCAATCACAATCCACTCCTTGTCATCTTCTAAACCATACTTAATTTCCAAGTAAATGCAACAAACTAATAATTCTGTCTAACAAGATACAACTATCTTGCATTCAACTGAAAATGCAATAATAAATTTCCCTGACTCTCAGCATTTCCAGGACCTTCCCAAAGTCCAAATCAAACTCTCTTCTCATGCACAAAGCAAACTCTTACCTGTAAACCACAGTAAAAATCAGACACCAGTTACATAATCTCAAGGCACAACGGAACAATGGAAACATTCCCATTCTAAGACAGATACAGGAGAATAACAGCAAAATGTCTCAAGAAGTAAGACCAAAACAGCAGGGAAATCATTAAATCCTATAGTTCCATATCCAACAACTAGAGCATATAGTGGTAAAATGTGAGTTGAAAATGGTTTGTGTGGCACCACACCTAAGTCCTTGCAGGTTGCAGCTCATGTGACCTTGTTTTTGGACTGGCTGTACTCATGACTTGTGGCTTTCCTTGGCAGGGGTTCCATATTGTGGACATCTCCAATTTCTCCACACCTCTTTTGCTTCACACCCACAGCAATATGCTCTGTCTTCTCAGGATACTCCTTGTGTGATCTCTCAGGTCATCCATTGAAATCTGGGTGGAAGCCTCCCTAATCCTACAACTCTTGCATTGTGCATGCTAGTAAAATCAGTGTCGCACAGATGATGATGGGGTCTGCTGTCAGCAGAAGCAGTAGCCAAGAGCCTTTGGACCATGACTGCAGCAGCCTCTGAAGCACTGGTGACATGAACCCTAAGAATTCCCTGGTAGGTTCTCTTGAGCTGTAGTCCCTGTTCTCTCACCTCAGATGAAAGGTTCAGAATTTTCTAACTTTGGGCGGGAGATGCATGGGATCTTGCTGGTTTCTGAGATGCTCTCAAGGCCTCTATTCTTGATCACCTTGAAAATTCTTTGTTTCTTTTTAATAGCACTGCTCTCTTCATCAACCACACTTCTTTGGGCCTTGAATTTTCACATGGTTCATTTTAAGCCAAAATGTAAAATTTTCAACTTGTTTTGCTCTGCTGTTCACCCACCATTCTCACTACAAATCTGGCAAAAGTCACAGTATCCATGCCACAGCCTGAATGTTGTCCTTTTTGAACTTTCCTCCACCAAATAAATCAGTCAGTGGTGCTTAACCTGTCTTTTGAAAATTTTCAAGTTATGGACAAAATGTAGGGCCTTTTTTTTTCCTCTTCCCCTCCCCTCCTCTCCCCTCCCCTCCTCTCCCCTCCCCTCCTTTCCTCTCTCCTCCCCTCCCCTCCTCTCCTCTTCCCTCCTCTCCCCTCTCCTCTCCTCCCCTCCCATCCCCTCCTCTCCTCTCCTCTCTCCTCCTCTCCTCTCCCCTCCCCTCCACTCCCCTCCTCTCCTCTTCCCTGCTTTCCTCTCCTCTTCTTCATTTTTTTCTTTTTTGCCAGAGTGTAGCACACATGGCTTCTGGCCCCATTACCATTGGAGCTCTTGTTCCTGACTAAACTTGGTCTCTAGATTCTGATGAGCATTCTGACCTTCTGGACTCTGAGCAGAATCATCTGTCTGGCTCAGCTTACAGCACACTAGGGTTTCTCTTGTCCACATCTTCAAACTTTTCAGAACTCCTTTCACAAACCAGTTCCCAAGGCTTCTAAACCATGTGGTCAGATATGGGGACAGCAAGAAACTCCTCTTTTGTATCAATTTTTGCTTTCACCTCAGGGCTGCAAAACACTTCACACCCACACTCAGATGAGAGGCTTGGTTCATGGTTTCAGGAGATAATATCCATAATTGATTGAAAACAAGAAGCACACATCATGGTGGAAGTGTGTGGGGGAAGCAAATGTCCCTAGTTCATGGCAGTGAGGAAGAGGAGGGAAGGCAGTACTGGAGAGGACATGGTCAGGGACAGATACTGTAACCAAAGTGACACCTCCATGACACACCTGGAGATACCCAAGAAGATTTCACTGAAGGTCAGCAGTAACTATCTTTAGAACTGACCTTTCAGAACTTCCAAGGAACGGATGATCCGAGGTGGCAGGAGAGCCTTAGGTTCACCACCACTGGCTGGCGCACAGCTCTGGGCTTCATATTCCTCATGGTCTTACAGAAATGCATTTGCTATTCAGCGTGTCAGCAAGTCATTCTACCAGAGTGCATAAAACACAAACACCTCATTAAATGCCATTTTTCAAATTATGCTCCTTGATCCTAGAACTTCTTTAAAGCTCACCGTCAAGGATTTATTTTCTTTTTCTCTGAGCATAAAAAAGATAGAAATAAATTGTGACTACTAACTATGGTTATCAAGTAAAGCATAGCAAGTGTGTTCCCAAAGATACTTTTTACATTATTCCAGCAAATGAAGCATGAAATGTTTTAAAAGTTTCTGTGAAAAAATTCTCCTCCAGGAATGTGCCAGCTTGGTTTTAATTCCTGCAGTAAAGAGCTGTCTGAAAGGAGGTCACTGAGTCAGGACTGGACCTCATTATTGCACACTGTGACCACCCATTATTAACATGGGTCATAAAAAAGATCTACAGTGCAATATTTACCTGTTTCAAATCAGATAATCAAATTGTTGTGAATGGGATAATGGTGTCCAATTACCTTGGGCACAGGGAAATTTGAAGGGCTGCAGCAGAGGGCTGAAACCAGGATATTAATACCCCCAGGTGGTGGAATCGAATTTTGAATAAACTGGACATGCAGCACGTAATGATGTGACTATTATCTGTGTAAAGTGTTTACTGGGTGCTTTATTTTAAAAACTGAAAAGGACTAACAAAGGTTAGATTTAATCGAGATAAAATAAAGTTTTCTCAACTTTAATATGTAAAGGAGGGGCGGGTTCTTGTCTCCGCCCTTCTCTCTCCGATTCCTGATTGCAATGACACCAGCTCCAGCAGCCTTGCCCTGCCTTGTCCTTCTTCCTTGGAGTCCTCAGCTGTGGACTGGGCCTTCTGAAGCTGGATCCATTAGCTTGTAACTAGTGGGTATTTTGACCAGTGATGGGAAACTGGCTGATACATCTGTTACGGTTTGTTGATTGTTTCCTGTGAATTTTGGAGACCTCGAATATAATTCTGTGAAGAAACTCAGCTGCAAACTGTAGCAACTTACCTTCCCCTCTTCCCATTTGATGTCTTTCTTTTCCCTCGCCACACTGCACCGGCTGGGACATAAGCTTATGTCTAACACTGCTTCAGATGAAATTGAGCACTTTTGCCTTATTCCAGATCTGAGAGAGAATGCCTTCAGCCTTTCCATTAGCTGTAACATTAGTTGTTAGTTTATAATATATAGCTTTATTTAAGTTTAAGTATGTTTCTTATGTATATAATTTTTCAGTATTTTTTTTATCATGAAGAATGTTCAATTCCACTGAACACGTCTGCATTTATTAGGACAATCATATTATTTCCTTCCTTCTCTTGGTGTGGGATACCAAGTTGCTGATTCATACATGTAAAGCACCTATTTCACCCCTTGGGTGAATTGCACTTAATCATGATATATAATTGGATTTGCTTTGTTAGTATTTTAGTGAGTATTCATCAAAATACTCGCATCGTATTTGCTGAGGATTTTAACTATATTCTTCATTTCTTTTGCTGTTTCTTTAACAGCTTTTTTTTTGGGGGGGTCCTTCTGAGTCATAATAACCTCATAGATTTAATTTGGAATTCCCTGCTTTCGTTTTTTGTTTTTGAGGATTGGGTAAGAATGGTGTTCTTATTTAAAGCAGAATTTAGCACAAAATATATATCTGAACTTTTCTTTGATGTCAGCGTTTTGGTCCAATTATTTTTTCTATTCCCTTCTGCCTCCCTTTTGGACTAGGAGTGTTTATCTTATATCACTGTGTGCTGGAAAATTTTAACTTTTCATTTGATTTTTATAGGACTTTGCCTTAAGTCTCATGGGAATCTGAACTTTTCTGCAGTTTTGAAACTGTAATAACTTTGGCGATTCTTGGAGAAGGACTAAATACATTTTGCCCAGGGGAAACGTGCTATGATTTAGATCTAAAATGCCACACAAAAGTCTCATATGTGCAGAAGGGGGACTTTCAGATGGAATTTGGATCACAGGGTGCTATACTCAGCCCGCCAGCGATGGGCTGAGCCCTCAGAAGCTGTGAGCCAAAATCAACCTCTTCCTTTCCGTGAAGGCTTTGGGTATGTTGCCCCAGTAACAAGAAAATGACAGTTCACATGTAGCTTGAGCTTTTCTTGTCTCTATGAAAATAAAAAATAATCACAATCCTTTAATGATTTGTTGAAGTATTAGTCAGTGTTTACTAGACAGACAATATAATACGAGACATACAAATGCATAAGAAATCACAAGACTGGCTCACTGTGGCCACCCCAGAGTCGATCAGGAAGCAGCTGCACGCCAGAGACTGGCGGATTCAGTCCACTATCTGGAGCTCTCGGCAGTGTCCCCGAGAGCCTGTATCAGGAAGCTGAAGGGTCTGTGGTGGAAGTCAGGAGATGATTCCAAGCTGAGAGTGGTCACTGGGGCTCCTCTGAAGAGCAGGAGCAGATCCATTCTTCCTCAGCTCCCCATTGTACCATCCAGGCAATGAGCCCCCTTAGCGGGTGGCATTACTGAATGGTACTAGCTAAGCTTCTTCTACTCAAGTTAACACGATCAGTGAACCATCTCAAATATGATTGTTTACTTTGGAGATTCTTCCATCTGTTGCCTCAGATGAAAGACTGTTAGAATGAACACTATCAGTATAAACATGAAGTAAGAAAAAAGGAATAAATATGAGCAATAAGTATATTCACTTAGACCAAAGAGGCAGCAAAAAGGGTCAGAAGAAAGAATTTAAATTTCAAAAGAATTAATTCTGAAACAGAGTAAAGCATGGTTTTGAGAGAATGGCCATAGAGTAGAGGAATATTAAAATACCAAAGTGTAAAATTATTTTGAATCATAGAAAAGGCTAAGTTGGCCTAGGTCCACCTTCCCACGCATTATAGTTTACCGTGGTTGATGGTATACACGCTTCGTATTATGTGATGTGTGTGGCACCTTCTTTCTCATCTTACTCTCAGTATTACTTAGGCCAGTGTTTCCATAAGAAAAATACTAGGCAAATAGCACTTGAGGAACACTGTATGAAACATTCCATCACTTAAAAATTATTAACCATATGCCAGCAAGTACATCATGAGAAGCTGTAACAGCAAAAACGTACTTAAAACATGATGAATTGCCACACTTCGTACTGGGTGGGTCCCTGGGACAGGCAAAGAGCACTGGGCTAAAACAACAAAGCAGAGCAAAGCAAAGGACTTCAAGTAACAATAATGTACCAATATGTGTTCAAAATTGTGAAAAACCTACTCTGTTAAGTTAAGTTGTTGATAGTAAAGGGTGCTGCGTTTTGCATATGTCTTTATTTCCTCATTGCTGGAACAAAGCAGCCAATAGCCCCTAGTTAAATGAGGACAGCTAGGCCAACGTCTGCGAAGTGGGCCACAGTGTGTGGCTTCCTGGGCAGCATGACTGAAGGGCATCGCAGAGGAGAAACAGTCCATGGCATAGCAGGCAGGCAGCAGGCAGCAGGCAGCAACCGGTCTGCCTTCTCTCTCTCTCTTCATATTCCATCCAGACTACAAGTGGGTCAGTGCCACTCACAACCAAGGAGGGTCTTCTGTCTTCTGTGAATAAATCCAGCCAGCTACACCCAGGGCTATGCTAATCCAATCAGTGGACTGATCCAGTCCTGGTACCTGCAGTCCATGTTCACATTCCCATGATCCAGCAGACCCCCCCTGTGAACACAGGAGGCTCTGGGGGATCTAGGCGAAGACGTAACAGGAGACCTGAGAGCTGTATCTTCACAATTTCATGGAAATCTTTTCTAAAACTGTTGAAACATTTAAAATGTTTACCTGTATAAAAGCTTCATTTAACATCTCCTTGTTACTTTTCTTGCCTGTCCATTTTTGTTTTCTTATCATCCAACTTTTACTTTGTTTTACAATTGTAATACAGGAATTGCACTGGAACCAAGTTCAGGGACGTTTAAAGAGTGACTCCTGAGAGATCTGCTTCCATCAGGGCAGCATGAAGAACTCTGCTGCCCTATTTTTCAGTGAAAATGGTGAAAATTGTATTTATTTAGAGATGGAGGCTCTGCTCCCAGCTGCCGTGTCCAGGGGTACAGGCACCGTCTCCCTGTCTTTCCTGGCCGTGTGGAGGGTGGGAAGGAATCGCAGATTCTCACACTGACCCAGCAGAGGAAGTTGCTCCTTCCCTCCTCCCACCCTCAGGGAACTGAGTGTCTCCCTGGGGACAGCACCTGGGCTCTGTCCACCCTCTCCTTGTCCTGTAAGCTGAGACAATTGTTCACTGGAGCCCTAAATACTGACGCAATTTGATGTTCCACAATCAGTAACCAGAATATGAGATGAGCCTCAAAATTTTGTTCCCTGAATAAACACCGGTGCCAAAGTAGACCTGGAGGGCTCCACAAAGCATGATGATAGCCCAGAGGGGTTTAGGAAAAACAAAACGAACAATGGTCCTCTACCCATCCTTTACCACATTTCTGAAAGCATTTGCTTTACTTATTTCATCAGGCCCAGCTTATTAAATAAGCAGACACAATTAGTTACATGCACAGTGTTCTATCTGAGTAAAACATTTTGAAAGAGGTTAACTTTGTATTTTGGAGAGTAAATTAGATCATGTTGGGCGATAACATATAGGGCCTTTCAGGTTATTTTAACACCATGATGAATGTGCTTTAATCAACTTAAACTAGCAGGAGAGTCGGGCAGCAGCGTGTGATTTAAGAATGACAGCAATAATTACTGTGAGGAAGAAATGAAAAATGAGAATTTTTGCTTCCATGCCAAGAATGGGGGAGTTAGGGATGCAGGAAATGATCAATTTTAGGTGCTGCACTGAAAGACAGAATTTTACAGAAATAAACCTGTAGCTCAAGAATCATCGCAGAGCCCTGAACAGGAGGAGGTCATTATTCACTTTGGAGTCTCCAGACACTTGAAAAATATTGCTGTGAGCCAAATTCAATATGAGAAGTGTACACAGGACTTTCCTGCTTACCACTCCTGGATGGGATGACTAAAAATCTTACAACGCTTGACTCGGCGCAGTTGAACACTTGTTTTTAGTTTTCACAAAAATCAGAGTGCCTTAAATAACACCTGAATACAAAAAGAAGTTGAAAAGTGTGACCTCTCTCGGGAACACTTAGCTCCTGGGATTTTCCAGCTGTGTGGCCTCTGAAGGCTTTGGCTTCTCCCAGTCTGGAATCTGCTGTCCCTGCCTTGCTGAAAGCTCCCTGGGAAGGCACAGGAGGTGTCTTATGGGGCTGCTCCAGGCAAAACGCACACCTGCGGCTCACTGCTGGGCCTGGGGCAGCCTGTGAGGTCACCACCAGCTCTCCCCACTTGCTGAGGGCACTTTAGAGAATTTGTCTTTGTGTTAGTAAGTTTAGGGTTTAGACCTTATGTGAATCTTCTTTAGGTGAGAAGCACAGAATCATCCAGTAGTTATTTGAGACTGGGGTTCAGATTCAGAGATTAAGAAGAAAAGTATTCTGAAATATCCTGTGGCCCATCCAAGTGTCAATATTTGTGTCTCTTTTAATAAATCATTTTATTATGTTTATATATTGCAAACTTGCCTCTTCTGGAGGAGTTAGATTTTCTCTATAACGGAGAAACAGTGCAATAATCCTGAACCAACAGCAAAAAGCGTTGTGTTTCTGACCGCTGTATTTAAAGTCACGGTCCTGTTACACTTCGACCAGAGCTTCACACGGTATCATTAGGACATTTTGGGAAAGCTTGGTGGTTAACTAGTGCCAGATAATTAAAAGTTTGGATAAACTGAATGGTTAGTCTAAACTTGGAATTATTTCTTCATTATACTTTTCAAAAATGGAAAACATTTACTAATATTGTACAACAAGAGTTATAAAGTCTAAAAATTTAACTTGTGGTTTATAGAAAGAAAATAAAATCGGTTCTATATGTTGGCCCAAATAGGCAAAGAAATTATTTCAAATATTTGACATGACCAGTAGAAAACAAAAAGCAAAGTGATTTTATTTTGGAAAATGTAGACCCTTGAGATCTGTGGCCTAAGTATAGAAAAAGGACTTCAGTTCCCCACCCTTTCCTCTGGTGATTGAGCTTTGTAACTATTTCATCTTTTTCTGTTTAAGCATGGCGTGAAGTCATTTCCTCACTGACAAAGCAGAGACATTTTGGACAGTGGCAGCACTGTTAGCTTTAGATAAGCTTATTAAAACACCTCTTCCAATAAAGAAATGTATGTTTATTAAACTGGTTTAAACCACTGGGGTGAAACTTTACATGCATTTGCATAACATTTTCTCATTAGAATTAATGCTCTTTAAAACCTATGTACTATGTAAGACTTACAAAAACACATATTTGAGTATAAAAATTCATTTGCTCTGGGAAATCAGGAAGGCAGCAACTACGCAACATTTCAGGTGGCTTAAAACATGAGGAGTTATTTGACTTCAACTTATTTTCTAGGATGTATTGGAGACCAATTAACAAATCTACATGAATTTTCTTTCTGCCTCATCCCCTTCAAGTTTTATTTTAATAGTCTCCATACTTTTTAACCAAGTTATGATTTTGTGCTTGACAGGGAAATATGTTTTATTATTAAACTTGAAACAGCAAAATCAATGAGGATTTACTCAAATGCTAGCCATGTTTATAAATTACATATTTTTAATAGTAATGTCTAAAAATCTGTAAGATAAAAAGTAAATAAAAGTTTGGAACATATTTTAGAGATAAATTAATTTCAGTGTCATACAGACATTCCTGTTTTGCTTTTAAAAGTTCTATCAGTTTTCACTTTCATTTTAAAAAATTTAACTTGTAAGCAATAATACTCTTGTGTCTTGCAGATATTCTGAAGTACTCATCAAATACTTGGTCATATCAGTACTTTCAGGCAAAACAAATTTTCAAGCAATTTAAACATCCTATTAAAATTTTAACTATTATTTAACACTTATCTGAGGATCAACATTTTGTCTTATTGATTCTGTCAAGATACTATTGTGAAGGTGAGAGTATGATCTCTTTTTTCTGCTCACCAGCATTTTACCACAAACTGCCCCGTCATTGAGGAAGAGAAGAAAACTCACACAGTACAACTAGGTCTTTGCTTTTTTTTTGAGAAAAAAATTAACCTCGTTGGTACAGATAAAGTCATCCATAGCCACTCTGCCTTACCACAGACAATCTCCTCAATTTAACCAAAGTCATTAGGTCTCTGAAAAACAACAGCAAATACATTTTAAAAAATTAAAGAAAAGAAATGGACCACAGAAAAAGAGTCACAGAGTATTCAGATTCTGGACTGTGAGAGAGGTAATAAAAGATAAATATGATAAATAGATTCACTGAAGTGTATGAAAAGATGATCAAGTTGTAATAGAATTGAGATCTATTAGATGTAATTCAATGAAAATGAAGAAATGAAAAAGAAAAGAGAATAAAGAGTCATACGTATTTCTGCAACAGCAGTTTAGTTATAATAAATAGAGGCACAATTTTCCAGAGCAAACATATCAACCCAAAGACTAAAGATTTGTGCTCCATAATCTTTAAGAATGCAGACTAAATCATGCTTAATAAATCACAGAAAAAGATATGACTTTAAATATCTCAATTTAAAATTTCACATCAAAATATTACTTAAAAATTTAAGTACAATTAAGACATCTTCTGAGAGAAAAAAAATTGAGGGAACAGTTACAAGTCTGAAGATCCCTGACAGAAGCAGGTAAAGAGTAGACTGAAGACCATGGGAGAACATATGACCATAAGCACATTAATATTAACTGTTGAATACTTACATTCTGTGAGTAATGAAATATACATGGAAATGTGTCATAAATAGCAATGCCTGGGAAGTTCAGAAGGGTTAAATGTCATGAAGTACTGTGTTATTTAGAAGAGATAATAAGTGAAGGTTTTTCTTATTTATTTTAGGATTCTGGGGTGAACACCAGAAAGATAAAGAAAAAAGAATATATACCAAAAGCAGAGGTGAAATATTGTTAAAGAATAATTATTTTTAAAACAAAGAAGACTAGAAAAAAAGAAAAAGACAACATAACCAGAAAATAAAATGTATTGGGAATTGCATGTAATGTAAGGGGATTCCATTCCAGTAAAATCAAAAACAAAATCAGGGTGCCACTCAGGAAGGAGGTGGGCACCGTGTAGGGTGGTGTGGTCACAGATGATGCCACGGTCAAAACCAACACTACTAATCATGGGATAACAAACTAGAGATATCTGAACAGATAAATGAAAACTAAAACGAGCAAAAATAGATATAATATGAAACTACCAATGAAAGAAAATCTTCCTGCTTGTCTCAGACAAAATGTTAAGAGCCATGCAGAATTCCTACACATACAGAGTGTTATAATTCTGCATGACAAAAGGAGTCTAAATATTTATGCCTCTAATAGCTTGGACACAAAATAATCAAAAGCTAATTTAATGCAAAGATAGAATAACAGATTGATAGTCACATGTAGAGGTTTAAGCAAATTTACTTTAGGAACTGATGAAACATGATAAATGTTGGTGTTTACACAAGATAACTACACACTAAGCAACGTGTCTCTAAATGTTCTACTGAAAATGTTAGGGGCACAACTGCAATGATATATTTCTGTAGAGCACATTAAGAACCATTGAGTGCTGCTAAAGGAATATCAATACATTTCAAAGAATATGTTCATGTGAAAAATTGTGTTCCACCCACAATAGAATTTAGGTAGCTATACATTTAAGAGTTGCTAACAAAGAATTACCTGTTTATAAAAAGTCCATATTACTGAATAACAGCTTATCAAAAATAAAAATACAATTAAATTGGAAATACAGTAAAACCTTGTATTACCAATAAAGTTCTGTGAGTGTTCTGCAAGATGAGCAAACGTTTCTAATAGATTTTAACTTTGTATGGTGAGCAAAGCCTTGCAGCACAAGTAGTATGTGAGGCTGAATGTCTCATGATCACAGCTGAGCCAGTGGCTCTCTCTCCTCTCCTCCCCTCCCTTCTCCTCTCCTCCCCTGTTCTCTTCTATCTCTGTCTGTCTGTCTCTGAACTGTGGGTGATCATCTCCCAACAGCAAGAGCTTGTGGAGGAGATCTCATCTGCAGAGGAGGAAAAGGAAAGGGCAGAGGAATCCCTCACCTCAAGTGAGATCAGGGAGATGTGTAAAGTGTGGGAGTCATTGGAAAATTTTGTAGAAAAGCTCCACCCAAATAAGGCTGTAGAAGTGTGAGTAATGAATCTGTTTAATGACAATAAAATATCACATTTCCTCAAATTCCTTAAAAGCAGATGTCGTTGGGTAGGTTTCTTGATAATGCTGCATGGAAAAAACAAGATTCTGCTGAGCCAGTAGAGAGCAGTAGTGAGTGACGGTGAAAGTCGTGTAGATAGCCCTCCTCCCTCTTGTCTCCCTTGCACCAGCCACAAAAACATTTGCAAACGTAAGTGCAGGTTAACTGACTTTTCTTTATCTTTTGTATCAGCTTGTATTATATTACAATATTGTAATCATTTGTATATTGATCTTTTGGGGGCTGGAATTGAATCATTTGAGTTTTCATTATTTCTTATGGAGAAATTTACATTGCTATACAAATGCTTTGACTACAGGCCTGCTTCTGGAATGAGTCATGCTCAAGAAAAGGTTTTTTTTTGGTATTTTGAACTGCAAAGAAGTGAAAGTATTACATATCAAAACTTCTGGGATGGATAAAAGATTAAACATAATTATAGCATTAAATGACTGTATTACAAAAGAACAGGTCCTACTTTGAAGCACAAAATCATGTAGTTTCATATCTATTTTGAAAAATTAAACAGTAGTTAAAAATTTCTCAGAAAGAAAACCTTCCAATCCAGTTGTTTTCCCATGAATTGTTTAACATATGTAAGAAATAACATCAAATTTACAGAATTTCAAATAATAGGAAAAGGTTCTCTCTCTCTTTCCTCTCTCCCTCTCTCTCTCTCCTCTCTCTCTCCTCTCTGTCTCTTCTCCCTCTCTCTTCTCTCCTCTCTCTTCTCTCTCTTCTCTCTCTCCTATCTCTCTCCTGTCTCTCCTTCTTTCTCTCTCCTCTTTCTCTTCTTTCTTCTCTCTCCTCTCCCCTCTCTCTCTCTCTCTACTTCTTTTATTCTTTTGTGGACAGGGTGTTGAATCCAGTACCTTCGCACTAACCAACATTCCCAGCCTTTCTTATTTGTCCATTTCTTAAAAAGCTTTGAGACAGATCTCACTAGCTTGTTCAATGGAGCACAGACCTGTGATTCTCCAGATTCAGTCTGTCAAATGCAGGGTTGCGTACACATGGAACCATTCCTGTCAGAAATAGAAGCCTTTTACTTTACTTCATATGCATAGGATAATCTTGATATAATCTGATATACAAAAATAACACTATAAATGCCTTCTATTGTCACATATATAAATAATAAATAATATATCAACAAGTCGGTGACATGCAAAAATAATATATTCTAATGACCAAAATGAACTTTATACCAGCGTTATCAAAATTCATGGTCTTAATGCAAAATAGCTGATCAAAATGAGACATTTATGCTTTAAAAATAGAATTTCAGCAGACTTGGTACCTCAGAAAATAACAACAAAATGAACACTGCAAGGATTGAAAAGCAAAAAACCATTTTTTATTATTTTCTGATAAAACGAATGAAGCAGAAAATGAAAAAAAAAGAATAAACTATTAGAGTTAATACATGAATTTAGTAAAGTTCCCAAGAATAAGAGCAACATACAACAAATACTGTCCTTGGATAAACAAACTGTAAAATATAAGAAATTTTACAAATTTTACAATTTTACAAATTGTAAAATGTAAGAAATTCCAATGTTAACACAAAATATCAAACAGCACACTCCATGAACTTCTACTCTAAAAAACAACAAGAACAAGTAATTGTGCAAGGGTAGAAAAATAGGCCAAACAAGAGAGAGGAAAAAAATAGTAAAGAAGACTCACAGATATGAGTCTTTCAGAGCAGGGTACTAATGCAATTTAGCGTATGGAAGGTGACATTGGAAACCAATGCTAGATCAATTTATGCACTCAATCAGAAAAAAAAATAGCCCTCCTGTGTCCAATACAATACACAGAAAAGCAATTCAAGATGAATAATAAATGTATATGTAAGATATAAAGCAAAACCTAGAAGAAAGCAAGACAGTGTCTTCATGGGTGAAGAATAAAAATATTTCAGTCACCATTAAAAAGAAAAACAAAAAATTAGGCTCTGTGAAGCTTCATAGAACTCATCAGTAAGAAAGTAAAAAGTAAGTTTGAGTTTCCAATAAAAAAATCTTCTAAACCTCAATAAAAAAGTGCACTAAAATTTTGAAATGGAACTTCATAGGAAAGGATATCCAAGTATCCTCAGGTTAATTATGTATGCATGTACTTAGCATCATTAATTGGTGATGGAATTCAAGTTGAATCTATTATAAATTCACATCATACACCCTTTTCCACTGCACACGTATTTCAGCTTACCTTGTATTGGCTAGATAAGTCCCTTAGCTTCATCTAATTGTAAATGAGGCCAGAAAAGTTATTCTATTGCAACTCCCTTGAAAAGAAGAGGAACATAAGCATTTGCATCCATAACAATTGATGTTATAATGATGATTTTTTTCTGAGGAAATACTGCACCAATTAAATCTAACTTCTTGTCAGGGTTCACAATACCATCACAATTTCCTAAGAATTTCAAAAGCCTGATGCTCCAAAATGGAATGACTTGATTTGCTGATTTATCAGTTATTCTATAAAATTTCTAAAAAATATTTCTATTGCATGAGCACTAATTATGAAATTCAATTTCAGTCTGACCTGCAGTTTTATTTGTCTACTGATCTCAGAATCAAGACAAAGAAAAGTTATGCAAAATCAGTCAAAGCATTAATAAGACAAACTTTGTGAAAAAATAAAGCTGAAGCCCAAAGAACAAAAATGTTAATGCAAGTGAGCCAAGGGTTATTCCAAGTCTGAAGCAATTAAAATGTCTGGGATATGAAAATCTTCAGAGTATTTGCTGTCATGATTGTACACCACATATGTATCAGCTTCCGTTTTCTAAACCGTGAAAAGGAAACAAACAAATTACACTAATTCCACTGTGTTTCATGCAGATGTGCAGAGATGCTTAGACGTCAACTTCTGTTTTCCCAAAACAGATGCTTCGGGATCTGTCACGGCCTGATGCTGGCTTCGTTATTGTCAAGACTCTGTCTCACAGGCAACCCAACTTTCCTGGATTCTAGTGTGAAGCACTAGGAAAAAGAATGTTAATCTATGAAAAAGAGTCAAAGAAATAATATTCATAAAATGAAGAAAGACAAGAATCGATGTTACATTGTCTGATCCTAAAGTAGCACAGAGAACTTTATTTAAACATTTAAAACCAACTAGTATAAGAAATCTCATTTAAACACCAGAAGTGGGCTTCTGCAATTTGCAAACAGATGCTAACTACATTCCAGCGTTAAATTCTTGAATCTTTTAAGTTTTAGTTTTCTTAGTGCTGTGGTTTCTATCTAGAGGTCCTCCAGAGCCTCGCGTACTCATACGTGGGCCTTTTGTGAGATGCCTGGATCATAGGGAATAATAATTACTGGTGGATTAGTTCACTGTTGTGTTTATAGAGTCTAGAGCTAAATATTATGCTGGAAGTGGAAGCTGGGTACAGGAAGTGGGTCGCTGGGGCGTAGCTGAAGAAGTCTGTCTCCCCGCTTTGCCTTGATCTCTCTCTGTTTCCTGCTACCACGCCATGAGCTGTTTCTCCTCCACCACGCCCCCTGCTTTGGAGCCAGACATCTTTGGACTGAACCCCTCCAGTAATTCATCAATCAGTTTTGAGGATTATAATCAGTTCTGTTCTGTTTAACTTACCAACTACTGTTCTTGCATCATTTTGAAGAAAACCTCATAATATTTTACAGTTTACCTTATTTCTAAGTTTTTCAGTTTTTCTCTCTACTGGTTTATCAGCAATGCAGACTTGTGGCAGTGAGGAAACCTATTACCCTTCGTTGATTTCCAAATCTCCTTGCTCCCAAAGGATTTAGAGTGCCATGAATAAATGTTACTTCCAGGGCTTAGGCAGAGACCCAAATTTATTTCCCATAACTTAGTGTCCAAACCAAACCAAACCAAGCAAAATAATAAATAACAAATAAAGAGGAGCAAGCTAAAGGGATCTCTATTGTACAGATTTAGAATATTTCAATAATTATAGCAATGGGTTTTATGTTATTGAATAACATTAGAATTTGTGAGTTTATGTTGGTCATAATAAATGCCACAGATAAAAGTAAGTAAGCAATGGCCCTTTCTTACAGTACACTATTCACTCACTATAGTAAAATGAGCTATTTTAGCAGGAGTTCATTTCTCTATAATTACAGTAATACGACAAGCAGCAATCATCCTTCATCCATCAATGGATGGTAAAAATAACAAGAAATTCTGTTCACAACAGGATAATTTTCATATAGTAAACACTTCTTCACACAAGCTGTTTATCGATTAAAATGAGGATACAGACATAGCCTCATGGTGGTAACTCCCGTCAGACAGCACGCTAGGGAGCCGACCTGTAGGACATCGCCAGTGACAATGCTGGTGGAGCGTGTCTCCGTGTGCTACTCTGAGAACGACACAGATAACTCCACAGTGTGTACTCTGAATATACCCGTGAGGAAACTTCGGAACCCCCGAGGGGGTAGGGCTGCCACGAAACAAAGGGCTCACGCGGCTGCTCAGCCTGGTGTCCAGCCCGGTGTCGGCAGTGCCCTTTGGTTCGTCTTGTGAGACTCTTGAGTCCACGTGTGAGCAGGGGGTTCCCACGTTAGATGGAGATAATCACTCATGGGAGGAGAAGCCACTGTGCTCCCAGTGAAAGTATTTGTACAAGATGGATCCGGATATCAGGAGCCGTGGATGGGACACAGTGCTCCTGACAAACTTGGATGGTCCCTCCCTGAGTAGGAACTCTGGGGTGACTGCCCGTCTCCCCAAGGAGAGGGAAGAAGTCTTGCATGTTCATCACTTCGAGACGCACCAGGCAGAGTGGGCATCGCCTACTACTGGGAATGTAAGTAAGCTCCTTCAGAAGGGGCTCCTGCCCCTTCTTAGCCCAGGGCTGTCTACCTACGGCGCCTGAGCAACAACTATGCTGAATGTTTAATTTAAACTTGCCCAACTCCCTTGCTGATGATTTGTTCTTGCTATTGAAAAATTCTGAAGTGTAGGGTAAAAAAGGTCAATGTAAATTACTTCAAAGTGCAGTAAGGCATATGGAAGAAGATAACATTGATCCATTCGTATGCAATATGTAGAAAAATATTCTCTTTGGATCCATACGTTGGTTCTGAGTTCTCTTCTGATGTCTCTAATAAACCACCAATCAGAAAAATGCAGTAGAGTCACACAGCGGAAGCTTGCTCTCTGGGGGGAGCCTCACTGTCTAGTGGGAGGACTTGTTCTCAAGTGAATGAGCTTAGTTTGGAACTCACAGCCACCCAGAGTGATGGGTGTGGTTGGGAGGAATACATGCTCCAGGAAGCCTACTTCACACGAAGGCTGGCACTGTGGAGACAGCTGGACAGATGTGACTACAATTCCAACACCGCCCTGTAGTTCTCACCTAACCTGGGAGGTTCCTCGATCTTTGGGTCTTTCTCATCACTTGTGGTAAGAACAAGGGTAACAGAATTTTTAGGTTCATTTGAGAAATGAATATCCAAATTTAGAAAGCATATGTTCTATTCCAGTTTCTCTTCTTTTTACACCTTTTCTACAAGTTCCAAAACTCAGAGTGCAGTTCAAGATATAATAAAATTGTCTCTCCTTCAACCATTTTTATTTTGGACCTTCTGCAGGATGCAAGTTTTGGATATTATATATGCTCAGGCATATCTGTGAGAAACTTCTAGCAAACACATAGATATGAACAAATCGTTAAACTATCACATAATTTTGAAAACATATGTGTTTATACCAAAACTATGAAATGATTGAGGGGATTAACTTTATAAAAATGTATATTCAAATTAATAGAAATACTACAAAATAAGGCAACATATTGAAAAATCACTCAAGGTTAGGGGTTTATGGGTGGTTTTTCTCAAACAAGTCAATAATCATCTAAAATAAAACAGCTTCTAAAAATGTTCACATGCTAGAGAAAGACTGTGTAATTTAAAATAGTCACAATAAATACCTATCTGCCATACTAGCAATTGATAAATGTACTGGAAAATTGTTCCCATCACAGACATAACAGAGAAACTGCATTTATAAGACTAATCGCAATAAAGGATGTTTAAATAACATTTTTCAAAACATTGTTTGTATGCACAAGGTTTGAAATAAAAACCACGACACTGATTTACAGATACCCGACCTTACCCTCAGTTTAATCTGTCATGCGGTTCCCCGAACAAACCCATAAGACCCATGGATCTCCTCTGTCTTTTCAGCGCTGGGCCCTCAGCAAACATCAGAGCAATATCTGCGCGGGGCTCAGGGCGCGGTTGGATCCCAAGTACATGAGAGTCCTGCAAAGCCTGCCAGCCTCTGCGGGCAGAGAGGAGAAAGTGAGGAAACAGGTGCCCAGAGGGGCGGGGGTGGGGGGTGATGCAGGTCTTTCTGAACAGTTGGTGGTCATCAGATGTTCTCGTATTTCATTAAGGCTAAATTGGTATGCCTGTAAATCACAATATGTTATATAATAAAAAGCAAAATATCAATATTTCAGGAACATGCTACATTGAAACCATACTGAGCCATTTTAATCATCTAATTGATTTATAAAACAATTATTGTATTTGAGAGTATGAAAACGTAAAAACAAAAGAACTCACTAGAAAACAATTGAAGAATTCAAGCTGTTCTCTGAAATATAAAGAAAATTTTAACAAGTAAGCAAGAAAGGACTATCTTGTTTAGTGACTGCAGAAATGCAAATTAAAATAAGTGCATGCAATATTTCTTTTATTTAATTGTTAACAGCTAAAGGACAGAATAATGATAATTCTCAACAGGGTCATTGTGGAAATACCTCCTGGTTAAAGTGAAAGTTTGAAGCGTGTTACTATCAAACATATCCATGCTGTTTCCCAGAAACTTTGAGCTCCTCAAAGTTTAATTACAATGAGAGAAGAAAGTAGATACGACCTCTGTAACTTCCTGAAAGAGGGCTCTGAGTTAGGTAATGAAATGAGAAGGAATTTTATGCAGTCTTTAAAACGGTAACATATTGATGACTTATGAGTTTTAAAAAAGGAGACTGCATATGTGGAAAATTTCTTGAATATGCCATGTGCATTCAAGTTTGTATATAGTTTATTTTGGATATTATAGTGGGAATATTATTTTCTTCTTATAATCTTCAAAATCTCTCCAATGTCATGTTCAAACACACATCACAACAATACTTACATACATGTATAAATTCTAGAATGTATTTCTCTTGCCTATCAATATTTATTAAAAATGAAATAATAAGTTCAAAGTTGAATCATTGCCAAAAAGAGCTTTTTGAGCATTTAATATTTTTTGTACAATTTCTTCAAGAAGTATCTTATATAATTTATTGAACAATTGTTCATTAATATGCAGTACAGATATTAAACTCATCAAACTGCTGGAGAATAAGTGGAGAAGAAGTTGGAATTATAAATATATGCTTACTTTATTATTTATATACCATGCTGCATTTTTTTCTGAACAATGTTGGAACTTGAAGGGAAATTTTAATTTTGCTTCTATATGCAACGCGAGTCAGATATTTGCAGTGTATACTCCATATAAAGTAATTATGATTAAACATTAACCCACAGCCATTGAAACAAACTTGATTTGTCTTTTAAATTTCTTTATTGAGTAGGATTACTTGTCAGTGACAGACAACTAGTATCTGTAAAGGTAGACAAAAGTCTCATTTAAAAAATGAGTCATTGAAACTTAAAATTATTTATTAAAAATGTGTATTTCCATTAATTAAATATTTTACCTTTACAGAAATTCAAGATTTTTGAGAGGAATGATTGTCCTAAAATTCTTCTTATTATGAGTGAGGATTCTGCTTCCATCATGGTAATCAATATGTGATTGTGGAGTTTTGACTCTAAAAGAAGCATGGCATTGTCCATATTTAAAATGAAAAACTATACACTGGAAAAGGAATTATAGTAAAATAAAATAGAAGTAAAACCATCCTGGAAGAGACACATTCTCCTGAGACTCACAGTCCTCTCGCCATTAGCCTGACCTGTGAGCACTCCTCAAAGAGCGGACGGGCCATCCGCTCGCGGTATTAATCCCAGCTGAATATGTTCAGACCGAAGCTTTATGACCTCTATTTATTATGGTGGAAAATGCTACCAGAAAATATCCACTTTTAAAATGTTATTACTGTCAAATTCTTTATCTGGGCCAGTGACTTGACATTCTTGCATGAGTGAGCATTACAGCTTTTGCCTTTTTAACCTCATGATCCTGAGCATAAATCATTCATAACAGATTCAATTCTTTGTGTCTATTCAGTGTTACTGGGGTCTTATCTTTCATTCTGGGCTGTGTTTTGAGTTTGATATATTCTGTTGCTCTTCCTTTCTTTCTTTCTTTCTTTCTTTCTTTCTTTCTTTCTTTCTTTCTTTCTTTCTTCTCTCTCTCTCTTTTCTTCTTTCTTTTTGTTGAAAAAAAAATAAATCTTTTAAGTCACGTTTGTAAAGATATAAGGAAACCTGATCACAGGAGGTATTAAATGTGTAGCCTAATGCAAACAACTGTGTTCTTTGAACTTGGCTCAG